>JAEIFK010000493.1:0-122032 GCA_018901825.1 Drosophila funebris | reverse complement strand
TTAATCGATATCTAGGAGTTCTTCACACCTGCATCCCGGTATGATTTCTGCTGCCTGTTACTTTTTCTGACACAGTCCCCCTAATATTGTTGAGCCGATCTGTAATCGCTTCTAATTCACCTTCGTTAACCTTTTCTTGTTGTTCAAAACATGCGCGTAGTTGCGCATCCATGTGAGCTGCTTGCTGTTCGTTCATATTTCTATTTGCTTTAGTTTCTTTGTAAGAGGGAATTAATTCCTCGTCGCTACTCTCCGTTTGTTTTTTTCGATGTGCACAACAAATATTCAATCACACATATGCGGATAAAGAATATTAATTCTAGGAATTTGTAGAAATATATATTTTAAAAAGTTCAAATTATCTTTATTTTATTTATTTGCAGTGTAAAAATGAATTTCAAATTACAATTCTGGACAGGCGTTTACAATTTAATCTTTCTTTATTTGGGGCAAAATAAATACTTCACTTACATGTTATGCTATAATATGCCAAGTAATAGTAGTAATAATAGTTGTAGCAATGGCCGATGTCGATGCATGTCACCCTGGGTGGTCGTCAACTGAAGATCGCAGATTGTGGAATGTTTATTTTGCACTCGCTCAGTTATCGCTTGGGTTTTATTTTTTGTTATTCTTTTGTTTGATGACTGAAAACTGGGGTTTTATTTTTTGTGTTTTCTTTTGATATTATACTCAAATTAAAGTATTTGTTGTTTACACACACACATAATATAGTTTGGTAATAAAAGTTTTTATCGTGGCGTTAGCATTACGAAGACTTTGTAAAACTAGTATCGCGGCGTTGGCGTAACGATGTCTATATTCCCGGCGTTAGCACATAGATTCTATCTAAAATCGCGGATACTTTGACCGTTGGGCGCCAGTAAACAAATCCCGTTGTTGATTATCAAATGAATTTATTGAATGATTAATATTTGCTCAACTGAGCGCTTGAGAAGTAAAACTTAAAGTAAAATAACATAATATTGTCTGAAGCGGCACAGCTTATGACCCGCGGCAGCGTCGGTGCATAAGCCATGCATCGCGGCAGAGCCGGCGGCAGAATGCTGACTCTGTGTCTTGTGAACGTTCCCACGTTGATTACTCGGAACTAACACGCAGGTGTTTGGATCTGCATGTAACTTTGTCACAGCTGCGTCCGTCTTGATTGCTTGGTCAGCATATTTGGACTCGCGCATGTTAACTTGTATAAAGAAAATAATAAAAGAAAAACAATTAAGATGCCTTTTAAGCAGAAAGAAAAGCAAACACAAGAGTTGTAAACAAAAAGCATAACATTTTACAACAATATGTATAACAAAAAAACTGGTGCTAAACTGAACTGAACTGATGACCTGTGATGACAATGACCAGCACCGGCACAGCCTGAGCCCATAGGCACCGGACAACAGCAGTAGAAGCAGTAAAAACAACGTATGTATGTAGTACAGTAAAGACAAATATTAACGAATCGTCTATGTATAGACAACAACAAGAAGAGTATACCGCCCTACAAGAAGCTGCTCCTGTTGAGCAAAAGGATGCACCGAGCCTGGCTGAGGTTTTCGTGGTGTATCCAAACGATGGACCCCGCCCCCTCACAATACAGGGTAAGGAAAGAGAGGAAATCACCCAAAAAAAACTAAACGAGGTGGGCGCATAAGTAAACTTTTACAACAGAGAAGACTGGAACTACACCTTCAAAAAACATACAAGCATGAGGAAGACCGACAACGCTGCCGAGACCGCATAAATGAATAAACAACAACTTCGGTCGAAAAAGCGAAGTAACGCAAAAGGGCTGCAGAAATGCGAATGCCCCACTTTGCTATAAAATTAATTTCTTACTATCAAAATACTAAAACCTGTTAGGCTTTTTCACTAAAACATACAAAATCCAGGTGAATATATACTGTTAGGATTCATATTAAATTTCATATAAAATTTGATAATTTAACATATAATTGATCGTGGGTTGGTTCGGTTCAGACGTCAGCCATTCTAAAGACAATAAGGCCAATGTGGTCAATAATGTAAAAATAATAGATAACATAGATAATACTAACAATATCTAACGTAAGCCAGTTTTTATTAACACTATACGTAAAAAACAACAAAATAATTAAGAGAAAATGACTTAGATAGGGTTCATAAGAGGCATAAGACCTAACTCATAAATAAAACAAACAAAAAAGAAATAAATAAAAAAGGCTACAGTCGACCGCAGCCGACAGTAAAATACCCTGTTCAGGTTTCTATAATAAAATTATTTTGATAATAAATACTTTGATTATAATAGAAGCAAGTATATAACAGGTGCTTATAGAATACTCTTTTGAAACTCTCATTTAGGATATGAATTTTTTACCACATTTGGTTACAACACTCCAACAGTGTGCACGCAGATTAAGTTTGTTTTAGAAATTTGACACGCCCCCCTTCCGCCCACGTAAATTTAATAAAACCTATAACTTGACTTAACATATAGCTACACACTTAATATACACTACATACTCCGATTTGGCACACATGGTGTGTGCTTATGTCTAGACATTTTGTGAAAATTTCATAAAGATCGGACCATAAACAAAGCAGTTAATAAGATTACTAATTATCACAAGGTCATGGCAGCTTTACCGTCAATTAATTGAATTAAATATAACAACAACAAAAACAAGACATTCTGCGAGTACGCGAGTTCAAGTCTCGGTGCTGACCATTTTTTATTTCACTTTTTTTATATATATTATTAAATTATTATTATTACTATTATTTATTTATACAAATGTCATAGGAAGAAGAAATAACAAATTTTTGGTAGAAATTTGATTTCAAATATATGTATGTATTTATACGCGTATGCAGAAATGCAAAAAAAGTAACGGCATTGCTCTCAGTTCCTGCCGCTCTCTATTCCCCCTCTCAACAAAGAGTGAACGGTATTCAGAGAGAATCATTGAAACAATAGAAACTTGCAAAACGGACAATGAGAGGAATGCGAGAATATGTTGTGCACTTGTCAAGCTTTGACGTCAGTTGCAATGGCGCAGGTGCTAGAGCGTTGGCACAGCATTCAGGAGATCCTGAGTTCAAGGCTTGGGCGAGATTCCCCTTTTGTTTATTACAAAATATTTGATGTGACGTGAATATTTCTTTTTTTCTTTTACATGAAAATATGAATTCTGCTTAGACAATTCTGTTCGAGTTTGCCATTAATAGTCTTTGTATTATTATATTAACACTTATTGTAATAATATGTTGTATATAACGGCTTAGATATGAATACCGGGTCTTATATTGTCGAGCACCTCGACTGTAACTTTCCGACTGGTTTCAAATACAATTTTTGATACTCAACAATACTCGATACTCGTGCTGCCCGCGACGCGAAACGATTCAATGGAACAATTACATATATTTCTTTTCTGATTATCTTTCTTATTTATAAACCGATCTAGATGAAACTTTCATCATTCCTTCTATATAATATTTTTTATGCACTTGTTAAGTAAGAAGTGTCTAAGTTGAGAAATGTGGCCATAATTGGTTTTTTTCGATTTGCGTGGGAAGGGGGGCGTATCCAAAATTTAAAATAAACTTGATCTGCGTATGGCATATAGGAAACTTGATTCCAAATTTAGTGTCTGTAGCTCTTATAGTTGCTGAGATCGACGCGTTCATATAGACGGACGGACAGACGGACATGGCTCAATCGACTCGGCTATTGATACTGATCAAGAATATATATACTTTATTGGGTCGGAGATGCTTTCTTCTGCCTGTTACAGACATTTGCCCAAAATTATTACACCATTTTTTGCCCAATTTTAATGTTAATGCTAAGTGACTATAAAATGGTCCACAACATAAGCAAAGATCGCGAAGAAACGGTGTTGAAATAACTAGCAAAGAACTTTCCAGAATTATTTAAGACACCTTTAAAAGATCTCTGCACCAAGTACACAGATATATTTGGACCGAATGAATTACGACAAATAATTTTTATAAGCAAGAATTAAGACTGAAGAACACAGAGCCAGTGTACATTATGAATTACAGAATTCCTCAAACTCATAAATAAGAAGTTAACAAGCAAGTCGAAAAACTCATCTCAGAGTAAATAGTAGAATCGTCCGTATCGGAAAATAACAGCCCAATACTACTTGCTCCAAAAAAAGGATTACCAGGTTCCGATACTTAAAGATGGTGTTTGTATATAGACTATGTGGCTGTGGCAAGTTGGACTTGCTACTTATTATTTCTTCTTGTTGGTATGTCTTTTATACATAATATTAGTATATGAACTTTTGGCGGTTGTGCCGAGGTGAAGAGTTGATACAGAATTCTGGTTATTGAGTAAGAAAATATCAATATTATGATTATCAATTTGTATTTCGCGCGTTGCCAGACCGCCACAGCCACATGGCCACAACGCGCCATCTATCGAAATACTAAACGATAATTATAATATCGATATTTTCTCACTAACCAGATTCTGTATTAACTCTTCACCTCGGTGTAAAAAGAGATATGACCAATAATAAATATAAAATAGCAAGTCCAACCTGCCACAGTGGTGATCCCCGACATCTTTAACACATAGTTCTACAAAAACCGCTGTGCTAACGTTGTACGCAGCCGGCAAATACGCGCACATGTTGAACCGACGCTACACATACATGCATACGGTGCCGCGCAATTCTGATGAAATAGGGATCAACCCTGTTTTATGCATGAGCCTTGCTACCACTTACGCTCTTTAGCAACAAGACGGTTGATTGTCGAATGCCCACCGATGCAGAATCTCGACTAGCTGACCGAGTCCGTGAACTCCAAAACCAACTAGACTCTCTATAAGCAGGCACATTTTCAGCACATGCTGCAAACTTGCCTACGGCGCCGCACGCCTTTCATCTACCAAAGCTCACTGTTACCAGTCCGCACATATGGTTTGCTTAAATCGAACGCTTTGTCGTCTACACAATGTCAACAACGACGACGATAAATTCTATCATATCACCGTTAATTTGGATACAGAGTTCGCCATGGATATCGAAGATTTAGTCACACATTCTCCAGTCGAAAACAAGAATGAGACTCTCAAAACACGTTTACTGGACCAATTTGCCGAGTTATCAGAATCAAAACTACGTCATTTACTACAAGGCGGAGAAACCACAGGATTGAAATCATCGCAAATCCTTTCTCTCATGCGACGTCTGGCTCCCGAGTCATGCAGTGATCCCATAATTCGAGTTTTTTTCTGTCAAAGATGCCCCAAAATATCCGTCCAATTCTAGTTCTTGGAACAAAGCAATTTGGAAAAGGCAACAAAAATAGCGGATAAGATGCAAGAATACTAGGTGCAGGCACGTCTCTAGCCATCGGATCCAATGCTGTACAACCAACTGGTACGACAGTTTCATCTCCAGACACACGCGATGATGTTTTGCGCACATTAGCAAAAAAGGTCGAAACTCTTCAAAATGATATGAAACATCTCCAATCTACCAATCGTTCTCGCAACACATCACGTGGACCATCTTCATGCCAATCAACAATTCAATCGCAAACTTCAACTGCCTCAGGTGATCAGCTTTGATATTATCACCACCGTTTCGGGGACAAAGCGCAAATGTGCAGGTCTCCATGCAAACATGCATAGGCGTTAAACTAAAACGGTTGCCGCCGACAACGCTGGTCGACGACAGCTCAACAAACAACAGCGGTCGCACAATCCAATCAACCATTTTCTCAGAGCGATCATATCACCGATTTCAGATCTCACATCAGATTCCTAATCGACTCCGGATCTGTTGTATCTGTCGTATCATGCTGGCTACACAGAATATCAAACAAACCAATTTTACTCTGTTTGCGGCGAATCCATACCTACGAACACTCTGTAATGGAGCTCAATCTTGGGTTATGTCGTTGTTTTACTTGGCCATTCATTGTCGCTGATGTAAAAACAGCTATCATTGGTGCAGATTTTCTGATCCAATTCCAACTGCTCATCGATCTCAAAAACAAACGGTTGATTGATTCTACCACTGGTTTGTCGTTATCAACCTACCTTTCTGATAATCAACCCTTTCCAAATCAACAGTTCAAGGTGTTTCTAAGTTTCAGAGCATCTTGAAAGAAATTGTGGACGTAACAAATCCAACAAGAAAGATCACCAGCCAACATGAAGTACGACATCGTCGTCAATTACTACCTAAGATGTCCGGCTAATTCCTCACAGATTCAAGTACCGTTGTCAGAACTGCTTAAAAATGTGAAAAAGAATGACAAAAGCTCGATCGAATGGACATCAGAGCGCATCGCCGCCTTCGAAGAATGCAAACGCAGTGTGGTTAACGCAGCACTTCTAGCTCATCCGCTTCCAAAGCTCGTCTTGGTTTGTGATTCCCCCGACGTCGCTTTTAATGATACCTGGCAGCCAATTGGATTTATTCAAAAAAGCTAAGCAGCACGGTTAGGAACTATAGCACCTACGACAGAGAACTTCTATTTGCGAAGCTATCAAATATTTTAAACACTGGCCCGAAGGACGCATCTTCATCATCAAAACGGACCATAAACCACTTCTCTACGCTTTAAGCGTCATTTAAACTTAATTTCAGAATTTTCCACGAAAATAATGTACGTCAAAGGAACCGACAACGTAGTCGCATACGCATTCTCGAGACTCTGCACAATCAACATGCCTACAACCGTAAAGCTGCAACTCATCGAGGAGGCTCAAGCTGACGACTGATAGAGTTGTTGCAGGGCCAAACATCACTTAAACTACAAAAAGTCCGCTACGACGACGACGTTTCTCTATACTGTGATGTATCAAAGGGCTACGTTCGTCCTTACGTACCGCACACTCTTTGCAACAAAATTTTTGCTTTCTAAAGGGTATTGACAAATGTTCACATATTTTCGTCCGACCCGACTCCGTCAAGAAGCCTTTTGAGCCCCCTTAATCTGGACCTTTTGAAGTCATCAATCGTATCGGCGATCGAGCTTTTACTGTAAAAATCGACAACAAGGAAGTAGCCATCTAGCCGACTCAAGCTATTTTTCTTTTATTATTCTTCTTAATATTTGTTCATACATTTCTTAATGAAACGGAATACAAACGCACGCATTGAGACGTAGGCGAAGCCTTGAATCTCGATCGGTATCGTTGGCTCTGTAAACACATATGGGGGATCCTGATTCTGATTCTGCCACAAGTTGTCTAAGCTCAGAAGGATAGACTCATCCCAGTCTAGCTTTTGAAGCCAGAGCTCTCGGTATATCTTTTTGACGACAGCTGTCAGTGCATAGAGCTCTTCTTGAATGGTCGGTCCAACCATAAAAAACTCAGGATCACGAGTTAAGCGTTTCTCAAGCGACAAAAAACGACGCTTGGCAACTTCGGAAGAGTTACCAAGCTGATTTGGATCAAATTGACCTGACGGCAATATTTTTAAATTATCTAGAAAGTGACTCTCACATAACTGGTGCTCAACTGTTCGCACCTTTTTGACCGAAGTCAATTCTTCCAATGACCCCAATTTCTGCAATGTTGTGTGTATCGATATAGGTGTCTCTGACATGTAAGCGTATAGCCCCTGACACGATCCATCCCAAAAGCGTTTTTTGCAGAATCGGGAAATTCGTACCTTGTTTAATTTGACCGACAGAGAGCAGTTCAAAGAACGCCTTAGCTCTGATGAGCATGTTGATCTTCTGTGGCTTGTGGAAATATGGGTCAGCTAATTGCAGGTTCTCAGGGATTTTCCAGCCACTGACATTGACCGTGCGGTCAGGCTGATACCCAGAAATGGTCTCTAAGATCCAAAGATCCAGCGAGAACTCACGGCAATTGACTCGCGACTTCACCACAGAATGTATCTTGCTCTTAACTTGTGTGTTGCACTCAGCAATTCCAAGCAAGCTGATACTAGCCTCTTCTCTACGCAGCTGCAATCGTTGAGCTAGCTCGTCTGTTACGCAATTAATTTGCAGCCCAGTATCAAACAGAGCCCTGGCCAAAACGAAATCGACACTTTCCGTCTTGACACTAACAACTTTTGTGGCTAGGATCACACTATCAGACGAATTCGCATGCATAGCATGTGATGTCGAAGGTTGATCCTGGGCGGAGTCAAGGGGTGGTGGTAACGCTCGTGTGCCGGAAACGGCATAATATCTATGCAGCAGTGTATTATGTGAACGACTGCATACTCTGCATTTGTTCGCCTTACATCTGGCGACAGTGCTGCTTTAGCGCACTGTTGCACTGATTGTGCAGCATATGCAGAACAATTCAGTATTGTATGCTCTTCGGAACTGCATATAAACATTTAAGGGACACCTGGTCGTTTCTAACACTGGCCACAGAACATGAAAACAATCTGCGATTATTGTTTTTGGAAGCAGTCTTTGGCTCTGACTTAGAGCTTTCTGATAATAGTATTGACGACGCTCCAGCAATTAAGTGCTGATATCTACGATATTCAAGACTGCTTCGCAATCACTCCACATTGGAATTGTTGTATAATCGAGTTGGTCTTCCCATTTGGCTTTGGTCATTGGATCAACGCTGTTCATTACGAGGTGAACGATGATTGCGTTGGAAATCTTTCTATCGTCACCTATCGAGAGAAGTGAGCCATATATGGCGGAGTCAGTGTCTAATCTCGATCGTAAAGCAGCAACAGAAGGCTACGCTATTTTTGGTAGGCTAAAGAGAGCGTTAATGTTATCATTAAATATTCGACAATCATTGTCAAACACTGTCTTTAGCCTGTCCAAGGCCTTCGGATAATTTTCCTCATCTGCATGGTATGCTCTTAGAGTCCCTAGAGCTTCACCGGACAGACACGATATCAGATGATTAAATTTCTCAATGGCTGGAATTGACGTATCATTATGAACGAGGGTTTCAAACAGTCTAATAAAATTTTTGAACTCTGAGTATTTCCCGCTAATCTTGGGAAGTGCGAGAAGAGGAAGACGTGTACGTGGAGCCGCAACGGGATTGACTGCTTGTGCAACAGGAGCAAGTCTCTGAATAATGGACTTTAAGCGGGCCTTCGTCGTTATGCAGAGCTCTTCCAACTCGCCACGATATTCATCGTCTAGATCTAAAGATTCTACTCGAGTCTGATATTTTAATGCTGTATCTATATGTGTAGCCAACATTTCTAGTCTACATTCCAATTCTGTAGCTCAAGGTTTAATTTACCCTTGGTAATTTGGTCATTTACACGTTGTATGCTTTTAATGCATACATTACGTTTCTTTTTCGAATCATCAAAAGTTTCCTTAGTGTTTGTGATGACGATAATTAAATTCTAATCTCTTTAACACTCATTTAGACGTAAACGTTAAAAGAAGCAACAAAAAAAATAAATGAACGCTAACAATTGACGAACGACTTTTGAAATTGATATGCCAACAATGTAGGGGAGCGAGTGACGCTTGCACAAAGCGCGCCAACGAAAACGACCGCTGCCGCTATGCACAGACACGAAAATAGCGGACTGCAGCTTGGCAGCTATGTGCATGTGTGTGTATGTATGTGCCCTTTGGGTCAGTCAACTGATCAACTTCCAGTGACTGCAAGTGTTGGCAAGAGGGGAGGGGAGAACGAACGACTGAGCAAAGTAAAATTAATAAAGCAATGCTTCTAATTTCACAGCCGCTCTGCACTAATCGCAATAAATATTATGAGTAAAAAACCTCCAAAGCGGTAACTTGTGCTTATTAAATGCTCAACTACTTTACATATGTGCTAAGAATTGAAAGCGTTGGCGTTATTAGCACAATCATTACAATTTGTGGCTGTTCAGCTTTCATTTATTATCACAGTACCTGCTGTTCGAGATTTTCAACTGCCGACGCAACTTTCCTAGACATATCCAGTCTAACCGAGATCTAAAGGGAATCCAAAAGGGAAACGGCAATCGGCAATATCCAACGAAGTCCACAGATATAGGAAGCAATTCTTTGTTGCACGACCGGCGTGATTAAATCAATTTAAAACTGTCCCCCGGGGGGCGCCATGAAAAATCACAAGAGTTTTCGTGATTGTTAATATTTTATTAATAACAATTTATTAACAATAAAATTAGTTTGGTGGCCTTTAAATTGAACTACGGCTGCGATTGTGCGTGTTACAATTCTATTTCGACAATTTCAACTAATTTCAAATTTCTTGTTAAGCTTAGCTTAACCTGTGGTGGCGAAGCGAGGCGAATTCGCTCTCAGAACGAATGACGAAAACTTTATTGCGCTCTCACTTCGCCCTAAACCTAACTACCACTAGAATCCAAGTAATGCTACTCTTAATTTAACTTCGAAAATCATGCTAGCAATTAAAGGTAAAAAAACACGCAGAAGTGAGGCGACAAATAGTAAAAACAAGCGGATCAGTCGAGGTGCATGCGACAGTATAGTACGTTGCATCAGTATTTACAACTGAAGGGGGTAAGGCTACAGTCGACAGTGGGAGACTCTGTACTAATCGTGAATAGCAAAATCTATGCATTTAAAATATTGCACAGATAGCAAAACGATTCTTCCGAGGCTCGAATTCCTTGATTCACAGTCTAATGCTCTCCGCCCTGTGCCACCACCAAATCGACCCGCAGGCCGACAAGATCGAAATAACTGAATTCGTAATTTCCATTCATTGCCGCTTTGAAAGTTTCTTTTGCTCAAAAAATTCTCCATCATTATCGTTCGTTTTAGGAAGAGAGCAGCAGTGAACGAAGCGAACTACCTTTACATTTTTTGCATTGCTATGTACAATGCAGACACATAGAAAGTATTTTCTAATGCAAAGCAGTCAATAGTGAACAATACTAGTGCTTATGTATTGGTTTTATTAAATTGTAAGAACATTAAAGATTGCCTGCATTTGCAAAAGAAAAAAAAAAAATTAAAAAATTGTTCGCGGACAGAGTGGGCTTCGAAGTTAAGCTACTGCTTTATATAGCTCGAAGACGACAATCTCTATACTTATGCAGCACGAATTTTATCATTTGACATATATGTACATTAATTCGAATTTTTAACTAAATTTTGTTATTTCTATTTCTTAAGATTTTGCTACTTTCTGACAAATGAGGCAGAATTTATTATATATATTTAAATAAAATAGCAATAATTAATTAATAATTGAAAAATATAACTCAAATTTGTAATTGTCAGCAGCGAGATTTGAACCCGCGCACCCGTAGCGAGTCTTGCTGTTGTTGTTGCTGTAATGCTGCTCAGCTCTCATAAATTTGTGGGTCATTCATTCCTTAAAATCTCTTTTGTTTATGTCTGTAGCTCTTATAATAAGTTTTTTTTCGATTTGCGGGGGCGGAAGGGGTCGTGACAAAAATCTAAAACAAACTTGATCTGGTGTACACTATAAGAGTGTTGTCACCAAATTTGGTAACTCTAGTTCTTATAGTCTCTGAGATCTAGGTGTTCATACGGACGGACAGACGGACATGGCTTAATCGATATATCGATCGATATATACTTTATAGGGTCGGTGATAACTCCTTCTGCCTGTTACGTACAAATCGCTTCCGTCAATCTTAGAAGACTATGTACTTTTAGTACAGAGTCTAAAAAAAGAAAATGAAATAAAAATATTGGTTACCGACTGACGATCGAACCGCTAAAAAGCTGCACTTCAAGCACGCGCACTATCTGCAGAGCCACCGCGGCATACGCTTGGCCGTCAATATCGACATATATGCAAGAACAGAGGCATTTTTAACATTAGATTTCGTTGTTTGCTTGAAAGAATAAAATAAGCACGCAAGCTTTGGCATGGATGTTGCCAAACTTCGTTCGGAGAACATGATTGTGTGTATCTTTTGAATATACATAGGCCGTGCGTTCCGTTCTGCTGTCTATTCCACACTGTCGGCAATATCGACGATGCGTCGCGATGCTCGCTGCGCTCTCACATGAACACTCATGAAATATTACGTCTTATTCAACGAGCAATGGCTCATATCGTTTCACACGATTACCGTATGGTTTCAAAACAACAGCTTTCACAATCATTCTTGTATATGGTCTTAATAGTCATCGGTTGTTCCGAAAATCACGTGATCAAAAATTTATCAAATGTATTTGATTTGTGTAGGAAATACAACCTTAAATTACATCCCGAAAAGTGCACATTATAGGTCACAAATGTACAGATCAAGGTATTTTGCCAGATAACAAAAAATATGATGTCATTGAAAAATATCCAGTCCCTACGGACGTTGATAACACTTGCATTTTGCAATTATTACAGACGTTTTATAAAAAGCTTTGCAGATTATTCATGTCACATAACAAGATAATGTAAATAAATTTAGTCTTTGATTTATTTCGAAAGGATTAAAACAAAAGCTGGTATACATAGTATCAAGCAACTTAAAATGGCACCGTTCGAAGAAATCTTTAAATACGTTTCAGCCGGTGACCACATTAAATAATAATAATAAAAAATAAATCGAAGAAATACTGTCTACATATCATGATAATCCAATTTAAGGAAGGCATACAGGAACAACGAAATCAATAACTAAAATAAAACGCTATTATTTTGGAAAAAATATGAAGCGTGATATCACAAACGATGTGAAAAAATGTCCGAAATGCCAAAAATCAAAAGTGTCAACGCACACCAAAACACCTTTAACACTTACAGAGACATCATTGATGGCTTTTGATAAAGTAATAGCACTACCCATACAATACATAGAGGATTCATTTGGTACATGAAATTTAAAAGCGTTTTTAAAAAATGTATGTAAAATATGCTAGTTTTTAAAATAAAAGATTCATATTGGGAGCTTTTTACATATATGTCGGGTCTAAAAATTATAGGAGTCAGTGTATGAGGTTTCGTCTCGTGTTTATCAACGAGTACGCTTTTTCCTGCTTATTCGCCAGATGGTCAAAATAGTTCGAGCCAAATGTGTAGAAATGTTGCGTAAGGTTTGACATGGTGTACGTGCCAAAATTATGTTTGACAGGAGAGTTACACAGTAAATGATTGTCGTGCGTGTACTCTTGAGTCCCTGCGTGCGACAGAGATGACTAGAGGTCTCTCGACAAAATAAAGGGAGTTGAAGAGATTGCAACGAGATTGCAACGAGGCACTTCAATTTTGGACACGCAGCGGGGCACTCAAGATTCTTCGCCATCTACAATTGTTTAATTAATTCAACAAACAATATGTCTGGAAACCAAGATAATTCAAACTCAACATCAGAAGTGGGATCAGTGCCAACTCCTGCATTTTCTGAAGACCAGTGGCGTGCTATTTTGGAATTACAAAATCGCAATTTTTTGGAAATGTGCAAAGCAATGCAAAATTCAACACGTCTTCAAAATCACGTGGTTTTGCCAAAATTCAATCCAGATGTGACTGGTGCGGATGCGACTCAGTGGTGCGCAACGGCAAGCATTATCATGGACGAACAGCCGATTGATGGAAGTGCACTCGTCATGTTGCTGAGCAGTTGCATGCAGGGTAGCGCTTCAACGTGGCTTTCGCAGATCTGTTATCCTGGCATCAATTGGATACAGTTCAAAGACCTATTTGTGCAGCGTTTCGAGATCAACGAATCGCCAGCAGCTACGTTTTTAAATCTACTGAACAGCCGTCCAGCACCCAACGAGTGTCATGCAGTGTACGCAAGTCGCATGGTAACGTCATTGACCACAAAATGGCGTGACATGAGTGCAGAGGAGATAGCCGTATCAACTGTGCTTGCTCACATGGTCAACTTCGACAACCGTCTGCAGCGAATCGTGTTTTCTTCTAACATAATAACGAGAAGTGAACTTCAAATGGAGCTGAAAGCGTTTACATTTGAAAAAAAGCGGAGTTCTGAAAATACTGATTGTTTAAACGACAACAGCAAGCGAGCTAAAATGGCGTGTCACTCATGCAAGAAATCAGGACATAAAATGGCGGATTGTAGAATCAAGCAGTCTGGATCGCAAAATAAACAGCAGCGAGACTTGCAAAATTTTACCTGTTACCGATGTGGACAACTTGAACACCTTGCAAATCGGTGCCCAAGCAGTGCAGCTAAATGTGGAGCAGTTACTGAGAAGAAATGTAATCAGTGTTTTGTTTCGGAACCAATGGGAATTATGACACACCAAGGTGAGATCTTTCCAAATTATTTTGAATCTGGAGCGCAATGTTCTCCGATGCGAAACACTGTTTAGTGACAAACGCATTTGTATTGGCTATTCAAATGTACTATTAATTATTATTGTAGAAATATTGTATCACATATACGTGACTATATCACAAATGACATTATAATCGGTAATTCTTAATCAATGGTACGAAATTCAAAATTATTAAATTATTATTTATTTAATTATTAATTAAGTCTACATGGACGATATCATGATAGTGTCGCCAACTATGGAGTTGGGTTTTTCAAGACTGAATGTTGTTTTGGATGTGATAACTACAGCTAGTTTCTCATTTACAAACTCAAAACAATCGTACAGTAACTAGAGTACGAGATACGAACTGAAGAGCTAAGACCTAATCCGAGAAAAATTCTTGCGTTAAACTATTTGTGATCTCCGAAAACAATTAGTAGCGTAAGACAATTTATTGGATTGGCGTCTTATTTTCGAAACTTTGTGCCTTGATTCTCACAGATCATGAAACCAATATATTCACTAACGTCGAGCAAAAACGTTTTTACCTGGGATGATAATTTCGAAGAAATTAGAAAGAAAATTATTGCTGTCCTTACAAATGAACCGGTACTTATCATATTTGATCCACAGCATCCGATCGAATTACACACGGATGCAAGCTCTTACGGTTATGGCGCAATGTTAATGCATCGAATTCATGGTAGTCCTCACGTGGTGGAGTATTTTAGTAAAACTACTTCCCCTGCTGAATCTTGATACGATTCCTATGAATTGGAAACCTTAGCAGTCGTAGAAGCCGTTAAACATTTACGGCATTACTTGCTTGGTCGCGAGTTTGTAGTGTATACGGATTGTAATTGCGAACAAAGATTGATCTAACACCAAGGGTGCATCGTTGGTGGGCGTATTTGCAGTCGTTTGACTTCAAAATCGAGTACAGAGAGGGAAAACGCATGGCACATGTGGATTTTTTATCCCGAAATCCTGTTCAAGAGACAAACAAAGTTAATAGGCGCAAAGTCCTTGAAAAGCGTGTAAACTTAGCAAAATTTCAAGTGATTGGCTTGCTGCTGAATAGCGCCAGGATTCTTTAAAATAATTCAATCCGAGTTATATCCAATCCACATATTGATATTACTGAAAAACTAAATGAGAACAATGACCTTAAGGAGCATATAATAGTTCAGATCGATGGTTTAACTAAATTTGTTTACCTATTTCACATTCTAAAATTGGCTACCGATA
The DNA here is from genome assembly GCA_018901825.1 of Drosophila funebris. Lineage (NCBI taxonomy): Eukaryota > Metazoa > Arthropoda > Insecta > Diptera > Drosophilidae > Drosophila > Drosophila funebris. Next base: position 106,606 of record JAEIFK010000493.1, on the reverse strand, counting down.
GTAGCATACAGGCGATGAAATCATCTATTTCTTTGTTTGGTGTACCAAACCGAATCTTAACTGACCAGGGTAGATGTTTTACGAGTGAGAAATTTGCAGAATTTTGTGCATCGCAACATGTCAAACTTCAACTTATAGCCACAGGAGGAAGCCGTGTAAACGGACAAGTTGAGCGCGTGATGAGCACGCTTAAAAATCTGTTGCCTGTAGTTGAATCAAGTCACCGCTCTTGTCAGGATGCTGCCGGTGAGATACAACTTGCTTTGAATTGCACAGTTAGTAGTGTAACCAAAGCAAGTTCTCTAGAGGTGCTTATTGGCAAAGAGGCTCGTCCTGTGGGTTTGATTCCACCATATGACACAGAGATAGAGATAGATAAAGTTAATGCTAAAGATAGGGCAATGGAAAACATAAATGACTAGGCTAGTTACTACAAAAACAGATTTGACAAAAACAAATCATTAATTGAGAGACATAAAGTTGGAGATTCTGTTTTATTGAAAGATTAAGAACGGCATCAAAGTAAATTGTATGCAAAGTTAGAGGACTATTTTTGATAAGTGAAGTTCTAGGAGGAGACAAATATGTCTTGAACTCATTGCACAATAAAAGGACATATAAATATTGCCATGAAGATTTGAGAAAGATGCCAGATGGTTATGTTCTGAGTGAATTAGAGTGCTCGCCTGAGAGTTGTTAAGATTGTTGTAACATATCCGTGAGAGAGGATGTGGTTGGTTGCAATAAAGTTGCAACGATTGTGAATGGCGAAAGACCATAGAGATGGTGTTTGAGAATTCGATTGGAAATAACCTGGCGGGTGTAAAGTTTACGCATTGGTCTCAAATGGCAATATTTGATCGAATTTGAAATAGTTTGAAAATATGGTTATGAGATTTGAGATATCTGCGTCATGGGGCAAGCACAAGTGAAAAACGAAAGTTGGAACATGGCGTGTGGCGCTCTTGACGAGACTATGCTCATAATCAAAAGGAAACCATTGAGATAAAAACTAGAGTCGATGTTAATGTCACTGCATGAAATGTTAAGAAATTGTGTAATGAGGGAAAGAATTGCAATTTATTAAAAAAAAAAAAAGAGTTATAATGTAAAATATTAATGTAAAGTAATCGAAAATTATAACAAATTATAATCGAAGAAGAACAACTTAACAGAGCATGTTGAAACAATAAAAGACATTTGAAATTAATAATTAATAAAATATTAATGCCTTGTAGCGCATTTGAAACAATGGAATTACTATTTAACAATACTATAGTACACGAGGACGTGTAATTGTCAGAATGGCCGTGTCGGGTCTAAAAATTATAGGAGTCAGTGTATGAGGTTTCGTCTCGTGTTTATCAACGAGTACGCTTTTTCCTGCTTATTCGCCAGATGGTCAAAATAGTTCGAGCCAAATGTGTAGAAATGTTGCGTAAGGTTTGACATGGTGTACGTGCCAAAATTATGTTTGACAGGAGAGTTACACAGTAAATGATTGTCGTGCGTGTACTCTTGAGTCCCTGCGTGCGACAGAGATGACTAGAGGTCTCTCGACAAAATAAAGGGAGTTGAAGAGATTGCAACGAGGCACTTCAATTTTGGACACGCAGCGGGGCACTCAAGATTCTTCGCCATCTACAATTGTTTAATTAATTCAACAAACAATATGTCTGGAAACCAAGATAATTCAAACTCAACATATACATATATATTTGTAAAGCAATAAATATATTTTTGTCGGTAATGCATATTCAAAAACAATTTTACTCAATTCAATTTAATTTAATTTTAGCCTATTTCACAAAAATTTTTCATAATAACATTTCTGCAAATATTAAAAATGGACAATAAATAATAAAAGAAGAAAATGAAATACAAATATTGTGTAACGACTGAGGATCAAATCGCCAAAAAGCTGCACGTCAAGCATGCGCACTATCTGCAAAGCCACCGCGGCATACGCTTAGCGGCCGTTAATATCGACATATGCAGGGACAGAGCCATTTTAACATTAGATTTCGTTGCTTCAAAGAATGAAATCTGCGCGCAAGCATTGGCATGGATGTTGCCAAATTTCATACAGAGAACATGTGTGTGTGTATCTGTTGAATATATTCCACACTGTCGGCAATTTCGACGACGCTTCGTGACGCTCGCTGCGCTCTGCTTTACGCTCTCCGTTCGACTTTTTTTTTAGCAGGCAGAATGAAGCGTGGCAGACCCTATAAAGTATGTACTATATTCTTGATCAGTATCAACAGTCGAATGGATTGAGACATGTCCGTCTGTCTGCACATATGCTACGACTCAATTGAACAATTACTTATATATCTTTTCTGATTATCTTTCTTATTTATAAACCGATCATGATGAAACTTTCAGCATTCCTTCTACATAATATTGTTTACGCACTTGTTAATACGTTGAGAAATGTCAGTCAGGTCAAAAAGTTGTATTTATATAGATACATACCACTTACCCACTTCCAAGTACGGGAAGTTATGCCGGGCTCTTTTTGTGCGCCAATCCAAACCAATTGCGGCTTCAGTACTGATTTTTGGCGTTCTAATTCAGACAGTATATATTGACTTTTAGCACCTCGGAACTCATGCACCAAGTCACCGCCTGCAACACAGATATATTCAAATAATTAGTTATCGTTGTGTTAGTCGATATTTTTTGATATATAAGCGTCCACTTACCTGTCTGCTTACAAATGGCACGAGCTTTTTCGAAGTTTTCTCCTTTCGTGATATGAAAGTCGTAACAGATCTTGGAGAATGTTGTCACCACAGTGTCAACGCCAATTTTGTGGCTCAGGCAGCGATCAACGGAAAATTCATCATTGGTATAAGTCTCTACTTCACAGAGGCTAAGGGAGCCCTCAACACCAACCAATTGAATGACGACGTACTGACCAACGAGCGGTCTGGCACAGGTGAAGGTCTTTACAACACCTTCATCTAATGTGCCCGGGTACCAGGCGCACAGCGGATTACGTTGCAAATCAGCACTACTGTTCCCCACACGAATCTCTAGATCCTGCAAAGGCTGATGTCCACAACAGCCGCGTGTAGTTATGCGAACCACATAAACCGCCTGCGGTACCAAAAGGTCCACACGCCACCAAGGCGATGGTTCTTTTTGTGTTTCCGAGCATTCTTGACCATCCGGATTCTGAAAAAATTAGCTCAATTAATACTCGAAACTTTTTCTGTTGATTACTTATTTTTTTTACCTTATTACCAGGCTTGCCATCATTTGCATAACTAGCAGGACCACTGCGAGTGTAGGAGCTCTGATTAACCGGCTTACGGAAGGCTACATTGACACCACAGAACGGTAAGTCACGTTCCCAACCGGTGTGTGCATCACACTTTATTGTTGCTGAGCCAAACAGCTCATAGCCAGCATCACATGTGTAATGAGCCTCCACTATACCAGTCTCACCGTTTATTGTACGCATTTTTGCATTTAGAGGCACCGACGGTGGCCCACAAGCTATAAATATATATAAGAAAATATTTATTTAATTCTTTGTAATCGTAATTTTTGCATCGGTGTAACTATGTTATACATAGTTAATATTATATATAATTTGCTTTGAATCAGGCCTGCAAGCCTCAATCCATATTTTCATATACTACATATATATAAACAAGCTGCAGACTATGTATGTTGAAGAGTTAGTGGATTTTTAGACCCGATACCCAAACTGCTTTTCGACTGGTTCTTATTCTCAAAATTACAAAGGTAAGTTGTATTCGTTTCAATGTTCGTAACAGGAAGAAGAAAGCCCCACTCTGATCAAGTTTGTTATATATTTTTGAAGCGGTCCTTTGCATCACAATAAATACACTAGACTTCTTCAAAGAGAAAGATTTTTTTATTTTCTACTTTTATTGTTTGTGTTCTCAATTAATTCTATCAAGATGAAATGGTTGAACTGACTTCAAAATGTTAACATTGAATCTTTATATTCGACTGGAATGTTGATTTCAATTGAGGATTTTGTGATTACACTTTTGGGACCCTGGTAAATTCATAGATAAAGCTCAAATAAAATTGTGTTCTGATCCTATCGTAATGAATTTGTAACGTACCAACATTCACCGCTTTAAAGCAAACCTTATTATGTCAATCTTCTAATAATTTAATTTATATCCTAAAACGTGATCTTCAAAACTTCTCGCTCTAAGACCCAGTCATACATACATATACATATACATATACATATACATATACATATACATATACATATACATATACATATACATATACATATACATATACATATATATATACATATACGTATACATATACATATACATATACATATAAATATACATATACATATACATATACATATACATATACATATACATATTAATATACATATACATATACATATACATATATATATATATATATATATATATATATATATGTACATATACATATACATATACATATAAATTTATATACAAATGTCCATTATTTTTTTAAGAATCCCTGCTTACGAAAAAGGAAATACATTTTTATATACATTTAGACCCGCACCAAAGGATACAAATACAATTACAAATAATTTTGTCCAAACAGGCATCTCCGACCCTATAAAGTACTATATATATTCTTGACCAGCGTCAATAGCCGAGAAGACATAGTCGTTTGCGTCTGACTGTATGAACACCTCGATCTCAGATACTATAAGACACATAAGACAAAAAGCGTGCACGTAGATCAAGTCTATTAGAATTCAGCCACGCCCCCTTCCGCCATTGTAAATCGAAATAAGCGGATCAGTCGAGCGCGCGCGACAGTATAATACCCTGTGCAGTTTTCTAAATTAAGTATTTTGATTATAATAGAAGTAAGAACCTAACAGGTGCTTAAAGAGTACACTTTTGAAACTTTCATAAGCATGTATCGCAGTCGTTCGCTGTCTCGCTCGCACACATGTGCTGCCTGCTACGCAACGATTCAATGGAAAAATTACTTTAATTTCTTTGCTGATTATCTGTCTTATTTATAAACCGATCTTGATGAAACTTTCAGCATTCCTTCTATACAACATTCTTAACGCACTTGTTAAGTTTACGTCGAGAAATGTTGCCATAATTAGTTTTTTTTCGATTTGAGGGGGAAGAGGAGGAGGTATCCAAAATTTCCAAAAAATAAACTTGATCTGCGTATGGTATACAGGAACCTTGATGCCAAATTTGGTGTCTTTAGCTCTTATAGTTGCTGAGATCGACGCGTTCATACAGACAGACAGGCAAACGGACGGACCGTCAGACTCGGCTATTGATACTGATCAAGAATTTATATACTTTATAGGGTCTGAGATGCCTCCTTCTTCCTGTTACATAAATTTGCACAAAAATATTATACCCTTTTTCGCCCATTTTTAATGGGCACATGGTATAAATATGCATGCAAAACCAATTCAATCTGTTTTACAACAGTTTTTACAAAACAATGTAACATTATTATCATTAATTTTCTTTTCAGAATAGCAAATTTAATAAGTGTTTCATTTTACAAAAATCTTCAAAACACATGTAGGACTAGGGCATTGACAGTGAGCTGGAGTATGTGGGATTTAGATTCTCTTTGCGGCCAGAGCGACCTGTCTTCGAGAAACTGGTCTTCGCTTTATGAAATGCGTATTAAATGTAAGTGTTTAGTGTTTTGCCGTGATGACATGTTGTTGATAGTGTCCATGACAGTTGACATCTGCAGATCCCTCAGAATATCAGCATTTCTGGCAAACGGGAATTTTCCAGTTATTCTTCTGAGTATATTACAATCTGTGGACTTTACTTTCCTGATTAGATAGCGGGTTGCACAACCCCCGATTGAAAGTCCATATTTCCATATGGGTTGCAGCATTGTTTTGTGGAGTAAAACTTTGCTTGAAAGTCGTAATTTAGATTTAGGATCGAGGCCTTTCATCAAGGGTTATGGTCTGGCAAGTTTTGTGTCTCTTGGTGAAAGTCAGCTGTACAGATTTCTCCTGGGATATTGATATGTTCCAATGTGTAGACCACTTGTGAAAGCTATCAACATACTATTGCAGGAGCCGTCCAGCAATCCGGGATGAGGTGCTGACGCACAAAATGGCAGTGTCATCAGCATAGGTGGCCAGTAAGTCTTTGCTTGAAGACGGGACAGGCATATCGCTCGTGAATATGTTGTACAGTGTCTGACTCACCACACTACCTTGCGGGACACCAGCTCGAATCGGTCGAAAAGAAGATGACTTCCTATTAACCTGTACTGCAAACGACCTTTGGGACAGCCAGGATTTTAAAAGTTGGAAATGAGGAGGCGAAATCTTGTGTTTGAGCTTAAAGAGCCACACTCTATCAAACGCTTGCTTGATGTCAAAGAAAACAGCCGCACCATACTGTTTCTTTTCAAATCCCTCCAGAATTCTGCTTGAAACCCGATGCAGCTGCTCTGTGATTCCATGCTGAGGCCGAAAACTAAAGTGATGCGTTGGAATTGCTTCAGCGTCGTCTAGTTCACATCGTAGTCTGCTTAGAATAATGCGCTCGATTATTTTACCAAGGATGGGGAGCAGGCTAATAGGCTACTAAGAGTCCGGTGAGTCGGTGGGCTTGCCAGGTTTGAGGATCATTGTGACCATTGCCTTTTTCCAGGAGTTGGGAAAGTACCCCATTTTGTAGCAGCAATTAAAAATATCCAGAAGGCGAAGAGTACAACATTCTGGTAATAATTTAATGGCCCGATCTCCAATACCATCAACTCCGGGGGCTTTTTTTACCTTGAGAGACTTGATCTCCGATTCTAGTTCCCCTAAAGAAATAACGGGGTGATCGTCGCCAATAGTTTGATCAATGCACAATTCTTCACCGATTAATGCCATGCTGCTAGCAGAAGCGAGGGAAAAAGGAGAAAATCTATTTTCTGGCTCGTTGGCGAAAATATCACTTTTTTCATCGTCCGAGCGACACCAGCCATTGCTTCCTTGAATTGTATGACCAATTTTAGGTTGGCGCTTGATATCGCGAGTAAGCCACCAAAGGTTGTGCTCGTTAGGGCCATTTTGGAATAGCTTTTTCAAGCATATTATCAAACACAGCTGAGCGGGCCGTGTTCAAGGATACCCTTAAGAGCGCAGCGAGCCTCTTCCATTCCTTGTTATCGGCGGGATTACTGAACCTAATCCATTGAAGCGCTGCGCTCATAAGGGCAGCACATGTGCAGACGTAAATGAAGTAACGTAACACTCAGCTTTTATGTAGAATGTACACAAATAGAGTTTCAAAGGGGTATTCTTTAAACACCAGTTATGTACTTGATTCTATTATAATCAAAGTACTTACTTACTTACCTGTACATGGTACTATACTGTCGGTTGCGTTCGACTGTAGCCTTTCCGACTGGTTAAAAGACTCCAAATTTGGCATAAAGATTCCTGTATATCTTCCGCACATCAAGTTTTCTTCAAATTTTGGATACCTATTGAATATTGAAAATCTAACATAAACTCCATCTGGTGTCTTTAGCGCTTATAGTTGCTGAGATCGACACGTTCATACAGACGGACGGACAGACAGACGGACATGGCTCAATCGACTCGGCTGTTGATACTGATTAAGAATATATATATACTTTATAGGGTCGGAGATGCCTCCTTTGGCCTGTTACATACATTTGCCCAAAATTATTATATCCTTTTTTGACCATTTTAATGGGCACAGGGCATAATAAAGTAGAAAGAAAAGACTAGAACATTTTGCAAAGAAACGCACTGCGATGCCAACATGCATTCATTGCACGCTCATTCTCGCCCTAAAACTGAGTGTTCTGCCACTCCATATGTCATACTTGCCGACAATTATGTTGCAAGTCTAAACGTAATGTATGCTGAGATTTTTATAAAATAATCAATTAATTTATTATGATATTTGTAATATTAGATAGAGTTTGACATTCAAGATTTATGATTATTCTAATAATCAGTTGCATTTTAAATATAAACGAGTAAGTGACCTCCATGAAAAACCTGAGATATACTGAAAGAGTTGCTTGACTAGTTTTATCTACAAATGTATTATTAATTTTGTCAGAAAATACTTAAATACAATTAAAAATAAAACAACTATGTGATACATATACATATATACAAAGCAACGCAAAGTTTAAATGGTAATGATGTACAGAGAGAATCATTGAAACAGCAGAATCTTGCAAAACGGACAATGAAAGGGAAATGAGAAATATAATATATCCTTTTGCCGTCCGCTGATGTCATTTTTCAATGGCTTAATTGCTTGAGCGTTGGCACATCAATCAACCTTTTGCTATCTGCACAATATTTGATATGTTTAGTAAACTTCTCGTTTTGCCGGCCGCCGATATCATTTTGCAATGGCTCAATTGCTTCACCGTTGGAACATCGATCAACCTTTTCCTGTCTGCACAATATTTCATATGTTTCAAGAAAGTGCTTTGACAAAGAGAAAAATTTTGATTTTTCATGTTTGCAGCTCAAAAAAAAATATCTCCTTGCAATTAAAAATATAAAAAAAATATTTTCGTATCTATAAATAAATTTATTAACATAATGTAGAAAAAAATTCAAATATCTATTTATTAAAAAACCAGTATAAAAGGCTACAGTCGATCGCATTCAACAGTATAATACCCTGTACAGGTTTCTATATTAAAAGTATTTTGATAATAGGCACTTTGATTAAAATAAAATTAAGAACATAACAGGTGTTTAAAGAATACCCTTTTGAAACTGTCAGTTTGCCTTTGAATTCTTTTCATGCTTATAGCAGCTAACTTTCACATATGTATATATACTCAATTAAAAGCTGAGTGTTACGACACTTAAAATATGCACACATGGTAAGCAGACGCATGTATCACAGTCGTTCGCTGTCTCGACCGCACACATGTGCTGCCAGCTGCTCAATGATTCAATGGAAAAATAACTTATATTTCTTTGCAGATTATCTGTCTTCTTTATAAACCGATCTTGATGAAACTTTCAGCATTCTTCTATATATCATTCTTAATGCACTTGTTGAGTTAGAAGTGTCTACGTTGAGAAATTTGTGGGATTTCCGGGGGAAGGGGGAGAGGTATCCAAAATTTAAAATAAACTTGATCTGCGTATGGTATACAGAAACCTTAGTGCAATATGGGAATGTAAGTCCTTCTATTTAAAATGATTCGTATTGTTTCGTCATGAAGCTCCTTATTAAACTTCTGCCTGATTATCTTGACCAATCTTTGAAGCTCTTATTCTGAGTTTAGGTCGCCCTGTCTTCAAAACGTCCCACTTCTCGCGATCAGTTACCTGCGTGCAGACCTCAATGTCAAGCTTTGGTTGCTATATAACACAAAAATCCAGTGTCACTCGCTGCCCTAGATGCTAGATTTGAATCCCATCAACATTTTCCAGATCATAGGATTCGCCTTCGAGCAATAACATCGAAGGATATGTTGGACATGGCATCAAAATTCGCCTGTCGTGACCCAAAAATTGGTCAAGTCCATGCCAAACAGTTTGGTAGGAACAATTAAGATCAAGTTGTATCCAAATTTATTTGAAGTTAATGATTTTTTTATGAAGAAGAGCCTTTATAGTTATTTTTTTTAGTTTGTACGCATACTTTTTCTGGGACAAAATCTATGAATTTTTAATTATTTAATTTTTAAAAAATAAATATATTTCATAACAAAAAGAAAAGTTACTAAACTTATTTATAATTAATGAGTTATTCAATAAAAAATAAAACTTTGACAATATAATAAGTACAAGTATGTTTTTTTGACAGTCAATGTGTTGCATTGAGCTTGTACGCATACTTTTTCTAATAATTTTTGCTCTTACGGTCAACATCAGTTGCTTTCCTTTAGGCATCAGTTCTAAAGTCATCTAAATAAAACATTTTGCAAAAGATTTCTAGCTAGTTCCACGTGGAAAACATTACGAAAAAAAGAAGAAAAGATCAAATCTTCGGGAAATTTCGTCATTTTTTGTCGTATGGGTATATAACTATGTAGAATATCGAATGTTAATTAATTATTAATTAATATAACATTAATATTAATAAATTAAACTCACTCTGGCAATTTCCGGCTGTAATCAGCGACATCATCATTATCAGCATTACGACTTGAATTTGTATAAGTTTTGAATTAGACATGGCTCTTTGTAAGCCGTTTTCCATTCGAGGTGTCACCGAGATCATTACGAACTTGTGGCTTAAGCAACCCATGGTTTATTTTATGCTTTTATTGGCAGTTCATTTTATTTATAATTATATTATCACAAGCTTGAGCAAACAATTTTCTATTGTTTGTATACATAATTAAATAAAGTGAGTATAACATAACATATAACATTGTGTATTTGGGATTGTCTTTTTATGCTATCTTAATTTGTATAATAACGAAGTACTATATATCATAAAACTGTTAAAAGAACGATCGGTCGAAATTGAAATCATCCAAGCTAAACAAGCGGATCAGTCGACCGCGCGAGACAGTATAATACCCTGTACAGTTTTTATACCCTGAGTCCATTAAAAATGGGCAAAAAAGGGTATAATAATTTTGTGCAAATGTATGTAACAGGCAGAAGCAGGCATCTGCAACCCTATAAAGTATATATATTCTTAATCAGTATCAATAGCCGAGTCGATTGAGCCATGTTCGTCTGTCCGTTCGTCTGTCTGTCTGTATGAACGCGTCGATCTCAGTAACTATAAGAGCTAGAGATACCAAATTTGGCATGAACCCTCTCTAGATCGGGTTTATGTTAGATTTTCGATACCTTTCCCCCCTCCCTGGCAAAACAAAAAAAAAAGAATAATGACCGCATTTCTGAGAGTATACTCTTTTGTCTTGGCAGGTGCGTAAAGAATATCATATAATAAAAACAGTCCTGAAAGTTTCATTAAGATCGGTCTATAAATAAGAGAGATAATCAGAGAAGAAATGTTGTTTGCACGCAGCGCTTGTGTGCGAGCGAGATAGCGAACGACTGCATCACAAGACTATATGAAGTGTCGTAACACTCATAACACCTGTTATGTTCTGACTTCAATTATTATCAAAATACTTGATTTAGAAAACTGCACAGGGTATTATACTGTCACGCGCGCTTGTTTAAATTAAGTATTTTGATTATAATAGAAGTAAGAACATAACAGGTGTTATGAGCATTACGATGCTTCATATACATATGCATGTATCGCAGCAAGAAAGAAGAAAGAAATTAAAGTAATTTTTCCATTGAATCGTTGCGCTTACGGGCAGCACATGTGTAGACGTAAATGAAGTGACGTAACACTCAACTTTTTATGGAGTATGTACACATATGCAAGTTTCAAAAGAGTATTCTTTAAACACCTGTTATGTACTTGCTTCTATTATAATCAAAGTACTTATTATCAAAATACTTTTATTATAAAAATCTGTACAGGGTATTATACTGTCGGTTGCGTCCGACTGAAGCCTTTCCGACTGGATTTTCATTTGAATCGTTGCGCAGCATGCAGCACATGTGTTCGAGCGAGGCAGCGAACGACTGCGATACATGCGTATGTTTTCCATTGAATCGTTGCGCAGCGGGCAGCACATGTGTGCGAGCGAGACAGCGATACAAGCTTAAGTAAATTAAGTGTCGTAACACTCAGCTTTTGATTGAATATGTGAAAGCTTGCTGCTATAAGCAAGCAAAGAATTCATATGCTAAATGAGAGTTTCAAAAGAGTATTCTTTAATAAACACCTGCTATGTTCTTACTTCTATTATAATTTTACTTTGTGTATGAGTTACGTACAAGGACGACATATGACATTCTCCAGCCGAAATGATTGCACCTTCATGTTTGTGAAGAGTATGTCACTGCCAACCACAAGCATAACAATAAAATCGATTTCATTATGCTGCAGAGAAAGCAAATGCAGTCTTTCGGTCAAACACATCACATCTTGCAACCGGAATTGAATATAATAAGTTTGTGAAATAAATAATATAATATTATATATAGCAACGATTCAAAGGAACTGGGTCGATATAGCTATGTCTGTCTGTCCCTTTGTTTCTATGATAACTAGTCTTTTAGTTTTGAAACTATCTTTATAAAACTTGACACATGTCCGTTCTTTTAATGCTGGCAGAACATATTTCGGAATAGACCGGCTCAGATTACTTTAAGAATTTTATTTTTCCATATATATAGCAACTAAATTTGATTTAAGATCAATTAGTTGAAATTAAATACAGCAAGAGCATAAAATCTTCGCCGTGCCGAAGATAACTTTTCTTTGTTGTTATCAATTTGTTTTTTTTTTTTTTTACCAGCACACTACGATCGCATAAGGTTTCCCTATCAAAAGTTTGCCTGAGTGTGTGGCCTTAATTGGCGAATGACATTCGATTTAAATCTGAGCTACAATTTTATTGGGTATATTAGAATGAGTTTTTATGATTCAGCGTAGAAATTTCACTATCAAACATAATTATCAAACAGTTGGTGGTTTTGCTGTTCTCTGAAATCTGTGCTGACGTTAGCCGCTGGCATAATCTGTTCTAGTCTACACATTTCGAGCAAGTACTTTATTAATTTGAATTATGAAGTGTTAATTGAATTCTACTGAATATTTATACCGTTCTCAAATATTTGTATTTATGTGTGACAAATACAAACAAAACCACACTTTCAAATTCATGTAAGCACACATACCTACATATAGTGCATGTTTTCATGAATATGCTGAATACAAAAATTTGATCAGAAATATTGAAGTCACATTCTGAGCATTCTACACTTTTCAATTCATAACGTGGGAATGGGCGTAAAAGTTCTTCCTCATTGGTGCTTAATTTACTAATAGAATAGATCACATTAAAAAAAAAAAAATTGCGTGATTAATTTTAGATAGTTCGAATATTTGAATCTTAGATATGTAGATACTTTTGTCGAAGTACATTCACATGCGATAGTGCATTCATACGTATACATATTAACACACATACATAAATTATCAACGTAGCTCACAGTTGTCAAAGACAACACACAACAACACAACCCGATCTTATAGGTACGCCTGACACGTCTGCTTGAAATGAAAGTTGACTTATAACTGGTTTTCAACTGGCATTGTGGTTCCATAAGTTCGAAGTAGTGCGCGCTTGCGCCGACGGCCGACCCCTTTGTGACTAGCTACCGACATAAAAATGTTTGCTGTCGGTTTATTATTTGTCGTTGTTGTCGACGTAATATTCTAGCAAGCTTCGCAATCGTGTCGCATTTGCCAGAAAGTATAAACGCTGGATATTCTTTGCACAGGCCCCAACCTGATCATATGTAGATAGGTTTCCAATGGCTTCATCACTTTTAATGGGCTCAGGGTATGCAAATAATAAAACGCAAAATAAACAAGCGGAACAGTCAAACGCACTTGACAGTATAATACTTTGTACAGTTCTCTCTAATTAAAGTAATTTAATAATTATTACTACTAAACTGAAAATATCCCAATGTCCAAAATCAATATCACGGTGATAAATTTGTATGTTGGCAAATCCAAATCGAAGTGAAGTGGTGTAATTATGCGTTCATGCATAATATTCGCGTTATTTTATATATTTGCTGATATTCGTTGTATTCGCTGATGAATCTAAATTTTACATATTTGGATCAGACGGATCCTTCTATATGTGGCGTTAGCCAAATACGGAGCTGCATGGTTATGGTTTGGGCCACAATGTCGCCAGACGGCGTTGAAAAGTTGGAGTTCATCAAAACTAATGTGGATTCATTATCTTGGTATTGTGAAGTACAATTCGAATGGAAAGTGTGGGGGATCTAGGCACTCGGGACAATTTTCGATTTTACCAAGACAATGACCCGAAACATAAGTCAGGTATTGTTCAGACATGGGTCATTTGGAATTGTCTGCACGTAATGCAACCTGAACAGCCGCCTGAATTGAATGTTATTGAAATTTTGTGTGTATTCTGGATATCCGAAAACGACAATTTCGAGCAAAAATTATCTCAAGACAATATTGGTTGAGAAATGGGCCTAAATTATGTCAGAATTGACCAGGATACTTTGTCGTATCCATTCCAAAGAGGCTCAAAATGGCTGTTGAAAAATGGGTGGTACATCATATATTAGAAACTAGCTTTAGCACTGTTATTTGGTTGAAATAACCTGTGATATTATTTTGGGCTAATTGAAAAATATCTAAAATATCAGCATTCCTTCTAAATAATAGGTATAATAGGTAATAATAGGTAGGAGGTATCAAAAAACTTAAAAATAAACTTGATTTGCGTATGGTATAATTTAGTGTCTCGTGCTCTTATAGTTGCTGAGATCGACGCGTTCATATAGCGGACGGACGGACAGACAGACGAACATGGCTTAATCGACTCGGCTGTTGATACTGATCAAGAATATATGTATATACTTTATATGGTCGGAGATGCCTCCTTCTGCCTGTTACATACTTTTTTCACAAAGCTAATATATCCCTGTACAGGGTATAAAAATAAGTTAATATAGAAGTAAAATATTGTAAATAAAGAAATAAGTTAACTAATCTATTGTTTAACAAAAGCCAAATTCTAGTTTAAGAATGTAATATAATAAAAATCATTATATAAGTATATTAAGATGTTTGCAAAACTATAAGCAGAAATTGTATAAACAGAGATTGAGGTCCATCTAATTGTCAGAATGGCCGAATTGTAGCAGGCGGATAGCCGGTAGCTCATCACTAATATCATTGTACACACTACCATCCCTAGCGGGCATCGAGCGGTTATCTCGCTTTCCCGAATTATAAGAAAGAGAGTAAGCGAGAGAGGGTTCTCGCTCTCATAGAATAGCGGAGCAGTGCTGCCAGAATCTCTGAAGCAAAAATTGCTAGATTTGGCAAAAAAAAGTTGCTAGAATTTTTGTAAAAATTGACAAATAAATTGATAATTATTAAAATTTTCGATTTTAACAAATATATATATATATGTATTTAAAAAAAAAACTTAAACAAAATGAAGACTATTTAAAATGTTGTCTAGTGCGTCAGCATCACTTAAATCACTAAACGAAAGGCAACTTATTTTTTGGCTAAATGCACCAATCACAGCCATATATTTTTTGAGGTGGCGTGGTGGCAAATATCATAAAGCTCTGTCCCTATTGTGGATTTGCAACACGCACAATATGGCCTCGTTGGATCAGTGCAATCCTTGCGAATCCATTGTTTGAACTACTCATTTTGCAGCCAGGCATCTCTAAAATTTTGCTTGTAAACTTTTGGCATTTTAATAATTACAAAACACAGAAAATTGTGGAGACAAACTTGCAAGTTGTTCATATAATCGAACCCTCAGTGGTTAGATACTAGTTCCGAAATCTTTGTGAGCCATTATTAATAGTAATTAGTGCAATCATTTGCAAAAAAAACTAAAAAAAAAGGGCAAAAATTCTAAAATGTTAATCAAGTTGCTAAAATGGCTAAATAAAAATTAAAAGTTGCTAGATTTGTGGCTAATAGCATTTCGAAAAAAAAAATTGCAAATATTTTTTGAAGTTGCTAGATCTAGCCACTAAATTGCTAAAGTGGCAGCACTGTGGCGGAGGACTAAAAAGTCAAGAGTCAGTCGGTTGAGAATAAGTGAAGAAGCAAGACCTATTGTGAAAAGGTTAAACGTTAATATTTTAGAAAGAAACCACCGACTAAAATCTTAGAAGTCGGATATCGCACAATGGATATAAATATAAGCGAATTTATAGGGTTTTTCCACGACAGCACATTCGGGTCATTCGAAGCTATTTTTCACTTTCGGCCCGATGTGAGTTTCACCTCCATACAAAATACGAAAGTCATTTATTTTGAATGAGCTCATTCGCTTTCATTGGGTCAGTATTTTTTTTTATTAATAACACGATGCTTATCGATAAATACTTAAAAAACAGAACAATCACCGTTAACAGCAACTGCTGTTATGTAGGCGTCAACAATTATTAAAAAAAAAAAAACAAATATAGCAAATCTTTTGTAGTTTTATTACGGATACGGAGAAGGATTTCACTGCTATACCCCTACAAATGCCCAGAAATATAGCGATTTTGGTATTTGACGTTTTCTTTTGATTTTTCAAACAGAACAGCTGATTTTTTTAAGTGGGTTACGATTTGACGTGGAAATGCAAAATCTGGTCACATCCGAATGTGAGCAAATGAGCAGAGCATGTAGCATGTAGAGTGTAGTGGAAATACCCTATTACATTAGTGCAACTAAAAAGATGGTTAGCTGCTTTGGGCTTGCCAACATCAGGATCGAAGGCAGAACTTGTGGCTATGATGAATGCGGTGCCAGTCAACGATCGTGGTGAGCTTCCAGATTCCGACGAATAAGAGCATACTAATGCTTGCATTTGCAACGTGCTGAGATTAACAAAGGCATGGAGACCTTGAGACTGCTAAATGCGCAAATTGAGGCTTCAAAAATTTTGCTGCTAAATTCTCAGCCGCCAGACGTAAATAACGGAGTAGCGGCTCAACAGCATCGGTCAGCAACGTGTCAGCTACGCACCGAGTTATGGCGTTGAAATTGCTGGCGAAAGAGAAGAGGCAACAGCTGATACAAACTTGATAGAACGGGCAACGAGCAAAACTAATTGCGAATGAGAATCATCAGCGCTCCAATTGGCAAAGGAAGCCATATCAGATTTTGATTCGGTCGTCGGTCAGCTTTATATTTTGACCGATATGCAGCGCTAATTGATGTGTATCGCCGATATAAAGGGCGTTGCGTTACAATGACTGCACGCTGATACTTCAAGGGTTGTAAAACCTTTAAACGAACTGCTCGAGCAATTGACAGTAGTATTTGGCGGAAAAATATCAAAAGCCGATATGCGACGCAAGTTCGAAGGGCGTACTTGGAATCCAAAGTAGAAGTTTGCGCTCTATCACGAAAGCAAAATCATGCTGGCCCGGGACATCAACATGGATGAGAAGGAACTTTTGAACGGGATCATCGACGGAATTCCAGTGGAAACGTTGCGCACACAAGCCAGAATCCAGTGTTTCGACAACCCCAGGAAGATGTTGTGCACGTTTGCAAACGTGTTATTACCGGAGCAGGTCGCATCTGGAAAATATGGCGGAGCAGCAGCGAAGGTAAATCGCAGCGGCATATTGGATAAGGAGTCACGCTGTCTCAGCTGCAACTACAAAGGACATTAGGCGAAAGATTGTCTGAATCCCAAGAGAGACAAAGGTTCCTGTTACGGTTATGGTGCCAATGATCATCAAGTGGCTCAATATCCGAAGAGGAAGCCAAGTGGCGTAAACAATTATGTAAGATTATTTAGTATATTTTTTAACAATACACTTAACCAATCAATCATTCCACACTGCCTCATAGACTTAGGCAGCCCTATATAATTTATCAAAAATACATGTTTTCCATTGGGAGTAGAATTCCAACCCCACAGGGGTCATTATATATTATATTGGGCTAAATGAAAGCCAATTGAAAGTTTTCGGCAAAATTTCATGTTACAGTTTGAAACGAAAAATAAAAGTAAATTTTCATTAGTTCATTATAAGCAATTACGGCAGTTGAGCACAGCGTTTTAGATGACTTCAAGAAGAGTATGATATAAATTAACACGTTAGACAATGGTACGAAAGAAGAAGCTTACAACATTGGGACGTTCATAGAATTGATAAAAAGTATATATACAGAGTCAAAAAGACCTGATAAGCCAAAAATGAGGTGTGAAATGAACATAATAGTCGAAAAGGCAAAAGCTTTTAGTTGTTCACCAAGACGACTATCATATACCGAGAAAGAACAAGCGGATCAGTCGAGCGCGCGCGACAATATAAAACCCTGTGCAGTTTCATAAATTAAGTATTTTGATTATAATAGAAATAAGAACGCAGCAGGTGTTTATTGAAGAATACTCTTTTGAAACACTCATTTAGCATATGATTTCTGTGCTTTCTTATATCAGCAAGCTTTCACATAAGTATACATATTCAATCAAAATTTGAGTGTTAGGACACTTAATTTACTTATGCTTGTGCCGTTGTAGTTCGCTGTCTGGCTCGCACACATGTGCACACTTGGTAAGCAGACGCATGTATCACAGTCGTTCGCTGTCTCGCTCGCACACATGTGCTGCCTGCTGCTCAACGATTCAATGGAATAATAACATTTATTTCTTTGCTGATTATCTGTCTTATTTATAAACTGATCTTGATGATCAGCATTCCTTCTTTATATCATTCTTAACGCACTTGTTAAGTTAGAAGGGTCTACTCTGAGAAATGCGGTCATAATTCGCAGGGAGGGGGAAAAAATATCGAAAATCTAACATCAACTCGATCTGGAGAGGGTATACAGGAACCTTCATGCCAAATTTGGTGTCTCTAGCTCTTATAGTTGCTGAGATCGACGCGTTCATACAGACAGACGGACAGACGAACATTTTTTGCACAAAGTTTTTATAGCCCTGTACAGGGTATAAAATTATATTTAGTAAACTATACACTAATCGAACAACCTGCATTAATATTATTTTGTTATCTTTTATAAATTAGTTGTAAAAGCTATTTATTTTTTTACACTGTGCCCATTAAAAATGGGCAAAAAGGCAAAAAATCAGTATCAATAGCCAAGTCGACTGAGCCATGTCCGTCTGTCCGTCTGTATGAACGCGTCGATTTCAGCAACTATAAGAGCTAGAGACACCAAATTTGGCGTCAAGGTTTAAATTTTAGATATCTCTCCCCCTTTCCGCGCAATTAGAAAAAAACTAATTATGGCCTCGATGCATACACATCTTAATTTACAGATGCTTCAAGAATATCATATAAAAGCAATGCTGAAAGTTTCATCAAGATCCGTTTATAAATAAGACAGATAATCAGAAAAGAAACCAAATTTTTCGGGCAGCACATGTGTGCGAGCGAGATAGCGAACGACTGCATTAGGTCCAGACGTAAATGAGGTGACGTCACACTCAGCTTTTTATGCGAAAGTTTGGTGTTATAAGCATGCAAAGGATTCATATGCTAAATGAGAGTTTGAAATTAGTATTCTTTAAACACCTGTTATGTACTTGTTTTCTTTTTTTGGGTTCTGGTTGAAATATGCTGAAAGCCACTATATGACTCTTATAAAAGACAGCCGTTGGAATTGTTATCGCCCAGGGATTTAGACAATTATTTCCTGTTGTCGCACCACATCATACCCTGTCTATTACCACTAAGCATACAATACATAGAGGGTTAATTTGGTACAAGAAAATGATATAAACATTTTGCTTGACGATAGAACCCCACACTCTCAGCATAGAACCCCAGAGAGTAAAATGCCGAACTGGGAGCGCAAAGTAGAGCGCAGCGAGCATCGCGAAGCATCGTTGAAATTGCCGACAGTGTGAAATAGACCGCAGAACGGAACGCACAGCCTATGTCGCATGCGCTCGCGTTACACACAATCATGTTCTCCGTATGAAGTTTGGCAACATCCATGCCAATGCTTGCGCGCATATTTTATTATTTTAAGCAAGCGACGAAATCAAATGTTAAAATGCCTCTGTCCTTGCATATATG
The DNA here is from genome assembly GCA_018901825.1 of Drosophila funebris. Taxonomy (NCBI): domain Eukaryota; kingdom Metazoa; phylum Arthropoda; class Insecta; order Diptera; family Drosophilidae; genus Drosophila; species Drosophila funebris. The sequence goes on along the minus strand of JAEIFK010000493.1, from coordinate 86,955 downwards.
TCGATATTGACGGCCGCCAAGCGTATGCCGCGATGGCTCCGCAGATAGTGCGCATGCTTGACGTGCAGCTTTTTGGCGGTTCGATCCTCAGTCGTTACACAATACTTTTGCTAGGTGTGAATTTGTGATTGTGTGTGTTTTAATTTTACAATATGTGTGACGGAGTATGTGTGTGTGTTTTACAGTTATGACAGAGTATAGTGTGTAGTGTGAATTAAGGTAGGGGAGCCAATTAAAAACCTACTTAACCTACTACAAATAAACTTAACCTTATCTAAGCCTAAATCATGCGTGGGGTAACTTAAAATGGCATCAGTAATTTAAAATGTATTACCATAAGCCGACAGTTATGATAGAGTAGTATGGGGTGGTGAGGATTAGTAACATTCAATTGTTAATATTATGACTTTAGATGGATTACATTTGGTGCTTTGTTGTTGTTTGCCTTGTGCCTCCTCTCACTTTGTTTGAGCACGGGCTGCACCAAATGAATTGACCTGATTAAGGGGACAAGGGGGCTAGTGTAGTAGACAGAGTTCCTAAAAACATGTGCGTTCAGTCGATCGTCGTGTTGAATCAAGTGTGCATTGATTTCATCACAAATGGTAGTCATATTTAGGTCATGATGAAGAGTACGATTGCTCTCATCGAATGGAGCACCACTGATGAGATGCAGAGCTCGCGATTGTATACTTTGCGGTTTACGCAAGTTTATGTCAGCTGCGTAACCATATAGTCCAAGACCATATTGATATTGATATTTTTATTGATAGTTTAGATTGGCTGGCATTCAGTCCTAGATATTACACATGCCGGTATGTTGTTGTTATTTATATATGTGGAGATAGCAGTGACAGTGGTGAAAGCACTAGGATTGTGCAGTGAGAATAGTGTATGCACAGACTTACTGCTGTTGATCTTGATGTTCCATTTGTTAATCCATTCAGAGAAACGATCAACATGCTTTTGCATGTATTGGCATGCTCTCCGAGCATTGACAGCACTGTTCAGGAAAGCAGTGTCATCTGCATAAGTTGCAGTTAGGGCATATATGTTTGTGGTAGGTGAGAGTCTAGTCAGATGGGTGTGTGCAGCGATGCATGGTAAATCAGAGACAAAAATGTTAAATAGAAGTGGACGGCACACCAGCCGATATTGGCCGCACTGACGACAGGCAGGCAATGAGTTGCTATTGTTGACACCACTACCGCTCGCCATATTGCCGCCCAATACACAGAAGCTACGGTCGGAGAGGAAGGATTTTAGGATAAGGTAGAGGGGTAAGGTCTGAATGTCAAAAAAGACTCCAGACGTTCATAGACCCTACTCAAAGGCAATGTTAATGTGCTCGACAAGCCGATGCACTTCATGGATAGTGCTATGTCCCGAATGGAACCCAAATTGATGTTCCTGGATTGCCAAAGCACAATTCAGATTTGTAGATTAGGGCACTCTCAAAGAGTTTTGAGAGTGACGATAGTGGGCTAACTGGCCGGGAAGATTGCAGTTCTGATGGTGATTTGCCACTTTTCAAAAGCATTCGCACTGCAGCACATTTCCACTGAGAGGGAAAACATTGGAGTCGAAGCATGTTGTTAAGGAGTAGCAGTAGAGAGCAGAGATAGTTGTCAATTTGATCGATGCCAGGCGACTTTCGTAGCCGCAAACGACTAATATAGATATAGACATTAAGCTCATCTGACGTTATATGATGTATGTGATATCCAGGTGTTGATGGATTCTTCGTGTTTGTAATGTCATTCTGTTGGACAGGTATGTTGAGCATGCGCTCAACGATGCTCTAAATCATCGGCAAAGGCTTCAGCGTGCTCAATGGCAGACTGACACCAGAAGCCATTTGAGATACGGACAGAGTGCCGCGGTTGCGGTTGTTGCTTTAAGCGTTTTGTGGCTTACCATAAATTAAACTCGCACTTCTTGGATGGATCAGCATTATGTAGTACGAAATCCACGTCTTCCTGACGTTGCAACATTAATTGATGGCAAAGTTGGCAAGCAACACGTTGCCATTCCAACCAGTCATCGTGACGTCGCACAATGGGGCCTCTGCCGGAAAAGCTTGGCAAAAGTACCTGTTTTTGGGTCAGCGTTCGTAAAAAGTAATAATTGCATTTGATTGAGAAAGATGAAGAATCCGAAAGGATTTTGAAAGGATTTTTTTATGTCCTGCGATGGTTTTGGGGAATTTTGAGCAGTTACATTCAGGTAAAAGTATAGAAATGTTCAATGTTTCCATTCTGATCTATATAAATGGATGTTACTACCTATATTAGTGCATAATTTGGGTTTTGTTTTATACGTAGTTCAAACCATTTAGAACGAAAATGGAAAATAAGGGCTACAATGAGTTTAGATACACAACAAGTTGCTAGACTTCACTGATAAGACAGAACAAACCCCTTTTGAATATACAGGCGGCCCCTTCGGATCGACTTATTTAATCGTTTAGACACGTGAGATCGCGGATGAGTTTAGAAGAAAAGAGATATAGTCTAAAAATGTTACGTTTATTAGATATTAATCTAAAGGTTCATGAATATTTTGAAGGGAATCAGCCGCAAATCAATAAAATTCAAAATTAACCTCATACCAGGAGTATCAAAAAAAAAAAATTTATTTTTTAAGTTAATTTGTTAGAAAAATTATATTATACTTATAGAATTATTAATTTAAAATTTAAATTAGATAAAAAAAATTAACATTTATCACATAATTGTTGTATTTTTGATAATTTAATATGTAAAATGTGCACTGAACTTATTTTTCAACTTTGACCGCCAAGCTTAAAGCTCCCTATAAACCTATCTGTCTATCACCTTCTATGTACATGCATTTCAGAGCTTAGCGAGTTTTCTGTCATTATCTTTTTAAATTTTTGAAATATCTTTATTGGTTCACAAGATACGATTTATACCACGCAAAATGGGAAAAGGCGTCGCGAACGCATCCAACGTTTGCGCAATCTACGCTTCAAGAGCATTAGCTCGATTTGCTCGGCTGTGCGGATGAAGGTTGATGGTGGAAACCGATTTAGCGGCTGATCGTTTGTGATATTTAGATTGTTACGGCGAGATACCGGAGAATTAGTTTTTCCATTGAATCGATGAGCGAGACAGCGAACGACTGTGATACATTATACTGTCGCGCGCGCTCGACTGATCCGCTTGTTTCAACAGCTTTTCTAGCAAGTGTTACCGGTCTAGTATTCCTGAAATGGGAATGCCGAGTTGAATACAATACGCTCTGGCCATAATTTATTGCTTATTTCTTGGTAATAGAAAACAAGTCTACACCGGTACATAAATTACACCCAATTTCATAAATGATTACGCAAGCAAGACGTTGAATTATGAAAATAATTTTTAGCATGAAAGAAAGGTTGTTTTCAGCATACGAATTCTTATTACATTTAGAAAACCTTGTAGTCTATTAAGCAAAAAATATTTTGTTTTAATCAATTTAGTTTAAAAAACAAGTATAGTACCTTGCATCAGTATTTACATCTGAACGAGGGTAAGACTACAGTCGACCGCAGTCGACAGTGGGAGACTTTCTACTTTTCGTGAGGACTCAAAATAGAAGGGGGCGTGGCAAAAATTAAAAAAAGAAAATTTTTCGCTGACGGTGTAGTTTCGAACCCCAGACCTCTCGCTTGCAAATCTCACGTCTTCTAAGTTGAGCTACTGACTTAAAAGGTTCACAGGCAGCAATCTCAATACTTATGCAGCACGAATTCAAGCATTTGACAAATATGTACATAAATTCGAATTTCTAACTCAATTTTATTATTATAATATATATTTAATTTATATTTATAATATATATTTAAATAAAATAACAATAATTAATTAATAATTGAATTACAAAACTAAAATTTAAATTGTCAGCAGCGAGATTTGAGCCCGCGTACTCGTTGCGAGTCTTGCTGTTGTTGTTGCTCTAATGCTGCTCATCCCTTATGAATTTGTTGGTCATTCATTCCTTAAAATCTCCTTTGTTTGAAAATAATGAAATATTCGGAAAGCGTCCGCACACATGCACACTCTATGTGAACCAAATCTGCCAAGTGTGTAAGGTCTGTAGCTCTTATAATACGTTTTTTTCGATTTGCGGGGGCGAAAGTGGGCGTGGCAAAAATCTAAAACAAACTTGATCTGCCTGCACACTATAAGAGTGTTGTCACCAAATTTGGTAGCTCAGCTCTTATAGTCTCTGAGATCTAGGTGTTCATACGGACGGACAGACGGACATGGCTATATCGTCTCGGTTGTTGATGCTGATCAAGAATATATATACTTTATAGGGTCGGAGATGACTGCCTCTGCCACAATCGCTTTCGTCAAACTTAGAAGACTATGTACTTTTTTAAAGTACAGAGTCTAACTATGTACTTTTTTAAAGTACAGAGTCTAACTATGTACTTTTTTAAAGTTCAGTGTTCAGGGAAAGTGCGAAGTGTATACATAAACTGTCATTCCAAATGGATAGTCTTTAGCTCTTATAGTTGTTGATATCGATGCGCTCCTGCAGATAGACGGACGGACGTGACACAATTGATACTGATCATGACTATATATACTATATAGGGTTTACCTTGCCTCCTTCTGCCTGTTACATTCATTTCTACAAAGCTCTTATACTCTTTTCTGCCTATATTTAATGGGCACAGGGTATAAAAAAGAACGTGTAAGCAAGTTCATTAGGTACAAGAAATTGATGTAATATCCTTGACTGAACATACAACTCCTCATGTCTAGACATTTGCACGTGTTAGTACGTGCAGCGAGTTGTATTTGTTCTTTTAAGCAAGTGACGAAATCGTATATGTATGTATGTATCTATCGCTGGATATATGTACATACATGTGCAAACTTGTATTTCAAAATTGACGGCAGCCTCATGCAAAATTTATTTTCAATTTTCTGATATGTCTCTTCTTTAATATAAGTCGAAATAAGCCTATTAAAAGCCTGAGATGTTATCGATATATGATCAACTTTCATTGGTTTTGTTACATTGGACTCAATACATAGATTTATGCATACATATTTAAGGTTCCTGTATACCATACTCAGATCAATTTTTAATAGTGTAAGACCCTATAACGTATATACATTATTGATCAGTATCAACATCGAAGTCGGTTAGGCCATATCCGTCTGTCTGGCTGTCCGTCCGTCCGCCCATCCGTCTGTATGAACGAGCGAATCTCCCGATTCTCCGGCAAACCGAAAAAAATAGTTTTTAGAGAATTATAGCGCTTATTTCTCAAAGGAACACTTGTAACTTAACTTAACGATACTCTTGATAAGCTATCTTTAAAGTTTTGTAAGGATCAGTCAAGCATTAACAAATTTATTCAAAACGAGGCGCCTGTGACAGTTTAGTACCCTGCATCAGTATTTACAACTGAAAGAGGCTAAGGATACAGTCGACAGTGGGAGACTCTGTACTTTTCGTAAGGAGCAAAAAAGAAAAGGGCGTGGCAAAAATTAAATAATGTCTTCTAAGTTGAGCTCCTGCTTTATGACGTTCAGAGGCAGCATTCTTAATACTTATGCAGCACGAATTTTAGCATTTGACATATATGTACATAAATTCGAATATCTAACTACATTTTGTTCTTTCTATTTCTTAAAGATTTTGCTACTTTCTGAGGCAGAATTTAAAACATATATTTAAATAAAATAACAATAATTAATTAATAACTGAATTACAAAACTAAAATTTGTAATTGTCAGCAGAGAGATTTGAACCCGCGTACTCGCAGCGTATCTTGTTGTTGTTGTTGCTCTAATGCTGCTCATCCCTCATGAACTTGATGGTCATTCATTCCTTAATGAAATTTTCGGAAAACGTCCGCACGCGGGCACACTCAATGTGTGCCAAATCTGCCAAGTGTGTAAGGTCTGTAGCTCTTTTAATACGTTTTTTATCGATTTGCGGGAGCGGAAGAGGGCGTGGAAAAAATCTAAGACAAACTATATCTGCCTGCTCACTATAAGAGTGTTGTCACCTAATTTGGTAGCACTAGCTCTTATAGTCTCTGAGATCTAGGTGTTCATACGGACGGACAGACGGACATGGCTATATCGTCTCGGCAGTTGATGCTTATCAAGAATATATATATACTTTATAGGGTCGGAGATGATTCCTTCTGCCTGTTACGCACATTTCGCTTTTGACAAACTTAATAAACTATGTACAGATTCTAAAAATCAACTAAAAACCAGTCGAAAAGGCTACAGTCGACCGCATTCGACAGTATAATACCCTGTACAGGCTTCTATATTAAGAGTATTTTGATAATAGATACTTTGATTAAAATAAAAGTAAGAACATAACAGGTGTTTAAAGAAAACCCCTTTGAAACTCTCATTTTGCATATGAATTCTTTGCTTGCTTATAGCAGCTAACTTTCACATATTTATACATATTCAATCAAAAGCTGAGTGTTACGACATTTAATTTACTTATGCCTGTGTCGCAGTAGTTCCCTATCTCGCTCGCACAAATATGCACACATGGTAAGCAGACGCATGTGTCACAGTCGTTCGCTGTCTCGCTCGCACACATGTGCTGCCTGCTGCTCTACGATTCCGTGGAAAAATAACTTTTATTGCTGATTATCTGTCTTATTTACAAACCGATCTTGATGAAACTTTCAGCGTTCCTTCTACATATCATTCTTAACGCACCTGTTAAGTTAGAAGTGTCTACGTTGAAAAATGTGGCTATTATTCGTTTTTTTCGATTTGCGTGGGAAGGGGGGAGGTATCCAAAATTTAAAATAAACTTGATCTGCGTATGGTATACAGGAACCTTGATGCCAAATTTGGTGTCTCTAGCTCTTATAGTTGCTGAGATCGACGCGTTCATACAGACGGACAGACGGACAGACAGACGGACATGGCTCAATCGACTCGGCTGTTGATGCTGATCAAGAATATATATACTTTATAGGGTCGGAGATGTCTCCTTCTGCCTGTTACAAAAATTTTTTTCACAAAGTTAATATATCCCTGTACAGGGTATAATTATGTCACAGCTTATTTCAACAATTATTCCATAATGATAATAGGGGAGGTGACTTAGCTCATGGGAAAAAATGTATCAGTTAATTCAAATTCAAAGGGTAAAGCTTATAATATCAAATCTTTCAATTCAAATATTCGCAGGAACAAATTATTTATTGAATAAATGGTGTTTAAACAAATAGTAGATTAATATTGGCAGCGTTATTTGCTGACTCTGCCCTGATAACACATGCGCTCATCAACGATTACTGATAAAGCCTACAATTTCATTATGGAAATTGCCGAGCAGCGCAATCAATGGCGGTCAGAATTAAATTTATAATAAACTACTACTAGCGTCTCGACAAACGAAAATGAATCCTATGCTTACTTTGTGTGTTATGGTGTGCCTGATAGTCAAGGCATTGGCTACACTCAATAATATCAACTCACTCAACCACAATGAGGATCCGATCAACTGGGTCAGCAGAAGAGAAATTGAACAATTGCCACTGCTTCAGAATGTGACCCTGCGGCGTCTCGAGGAAATGAACGTCGATGATGGAGCTATGCTATTGGATAAATTGTGTACGTACCTTAAGTTAACCATTTCGACAGGCAGCTAATACCTAGATCAAACGATTTTGCTGCTCGTTACAGATTACTTGTCGCAGCTCAACCGCATATTTAAGCCCGATTATGTCACTGAGTCCAAAATTAAGGGCAAAATTAGGGTGAGCATGGCGAAAAGATTGACTTCAACTTAAACACCTTTGTTCAGACTGCGAAGCGCCAACTTTGGCAACGACGAGGTGACCATTTTCATTCAGGGTCTGCCTGAGAGCTGTAACCAAGTGATTAAAGCCAACCGTAAGTTGGTGCAAGCCTATGAACAACGTTATAATCTCCAGACTTACACCAGCCAACTCGTTGGCAAGGAACAAGACGGCACCACTTCCGGCGATCTGGTGGTCATCATGCTGGGCGATCTTATCGAAGACTTTGTACAGTACACAACATTAAATGTGGAGCGCATTGGTGAAATTATTGGTGATCGACTTGTGCAACTGATCAATGAGATGAAAGTACCCCAGGAAATTATCCATCTGATTGGTCAGGGACCCGCTGCTCACATTGTCGGTAGTGCTGATCGTCAGTACACCCGTCAAACCGGTCATAAGCTACGCCGCATCACTGGTCTGGACCCCTCTAAACTATACACCAAGCCTGACAACAAATTGAGCGGCCTGGCCCGTGGTGATGCTGATTTTGTTGATGCTATTCATACGTCTGCATATGGTATGGGTACCTCAGCTCGCCTTGCCGATGTTTACTTTTTCCAAATGGTCCAGCCAATGATGTTCCCGGCGCTGACAACGTTGTAGAGTCATCTGTGCGTGCCACCCGCTACTTTGCTGAGTCTGTTCGCCCAGGCAATGAACGCAACTATCCTGCGGTCCCCGCCAGCTCCTATAATGAATACAAGCAGAAGAATGGATGTGGCATGCGCGCCTATATGGGCATTGTCACCAGTTACGACACCCGTGGCGATTATATGTTACAAGTAAACTTGAAGAGTCCCTTCGGCCGCAGTACACCTACGCAGAGGCAACAGGAACAGTAAAACTTCTCATAAACCAATTGTTCACAAAGTTTAGTAACACATTTTCTTTTCTATGAAATTCTGCATTTACATATAATTTTCAAATAATACTTGGCATTTTTATATACTATATTTACTTGTTTTTTTGTTTAAGGAATCAACTCACTTCTCATTTTTTCAATGTAACCCTCAGATATTCGCGGAAACAATTATCTGTTAGTAAGGGCACAGCTTAGCATACTGCCTTCTAAGTCTCCTGCATTGGGTAAGATTTTTGTATCTATATACAGTTTGTCAAGAAAGTGTTTTGACAAAGAGAAAAATTTTGATTTTTCATGTTTGCAGCTCTAAAAATGGTTATCTCCTTGCAATTAAAAAGAAATAAAAAATATTTTCGTACTAATAAATAAATTTATTAATATAATGTCGAAAAATAAATTCAAATATCTATTTTACAAAATAAGGCGAAAATAAAAACAAAAAAGGAACGCAAAATGAGCTGTCAATAAAGTGTTTTGACATCAACTTGCGTTCTCATGTATAGCTTTAGATCCCGTTATTTTTAAAGCTTTTTCCCTCTTTCTTCTTCGTCTCCGCTCTACTGATGTGATGTTCACAAGTTATGCTCAATTTGCATGGTAAAAACAGCCAATTTAAATTTAAAAAAAAATAAATTAAAATGCCCGGAAAAAGAGTTAGTTTTGAAGTATCCCAATTGGTTTATTACAACCACACAATTGGGAAATCAGTGCAGGAACTTGCAGAAATGTTTTCAATTACCAGACAAACGGTTTATTATATTTTAAAACGCGCAGAAAATGAAGGGACGCTGCAAAATAAAGCAACTTGGATGGCCTTCGAAGTTGACTTCTCGGAATAGGCGTTTTCTCATTAAAAAACCAGTCGAAAAGGCTACAGTCGACCGCATTCGACAGTATAATACCCTGTACAGGCTTCTATATTAAGAGTATTTTGATAATAGATACTTTGATTAAAATAAAAGTAAGAACATAACAGGTGTTTAAAGAAAACCCCTTTGAAACTCTCATTTTGCATATGAATTCTTTGCTTGCTTATAGCAGCTAACTTTCACATATTTATACATATTCAATCAAAAGCTGAGTGTTACGACATTTAATTTACTTATGCCTGTGTCGCAGTAGTTCCCTATCTCGCTCGCACAAATATGCACACATGGTAAGCAGACGCATGTGTCACAGTCGTTCGCTGTCTCGCTCGCACACATGTGCTGCCTGCTGCTCTACGATTCCGTGGAAAAATAACTTTTATTGCTGATTATCTGTCTTATTTACAAACCGATCTTGATGAAACTTTCAGCGTTCCTTCTACATATCATTCTTAACGCACCTGTTAAGTTAGAAGTGTCTACGTTGAAAAATGAGGCTAATATTAGTTTTTTTCAAATTGCGGGGAAGGGGGGGGGAGGTATCCAAAATTTAAAATAAACTTGATCTGCGTATGGTATACAGGAACCTTGATGCCAAATTTGGTGTCTCTAGCTCTTATAGTTGCTGAGATCGACGCGTTCATACAGACGGACAGACGGACGGACGGACAGACGGACGGACGGACAGACAGACAGACGGACATGGCTCAATCGACTCGGCTGTTGATGCTGATCAAGAATATATATACTTTATAGGGTCGGAGATGTCTCCTTCTGCCTGTTACAAAAATTTTGTTCACAAAGTTAATATATCCCTGTACAGGGTATAAATAGAAGAAAATCCGCAAATTTCGCTTCGTGCCATTAAAGAATTATTGAAAGAAAATTTTGGCACCGAAGTTTCTCACGAAACTATTCGGCAGTTCATTTTAAATAATGAGTATAAATCGAGAGTTGCAAGAAAGCCGTTGCTTTCGGAAGTCAACGTTGAGAGACGGATAAACTTCGCGCTCCGATATGCTACCCTTGAAAAAGAGTTTTGGGACAACACAATATTTTGTGATGAGTTAAAACTCATGTTGTTTTACACCTCCCAGAGTGTGGCGAAAGACCGGCACGGCATTGAATAAGAAAAATGTCATTCCCACAGTAAAATTTGGCAAATTATCTGCTATGGTGTGGGCGTGCATATCGACGAAAGGAGTGGGAAAAATATCCATCATCGAAGGCACATTAAATGCTGATAAATATTTAACTTTAATAAAGGAACATTTGGTGGCCAGCGCTGAACAGTTCAGGCTCAACAAAAATTACAAATTGTACCAAGACAACGACCCGAAACACAAGGAAATTAGAGTGCGGCTGTGGTTATTATATAACTGCAACAAAGTACTCGACACACCAGCCCAAAGCCCAGATCTCAATCCAATCCTGCTAAGACGCGCAATTCATGAGGAATGGGCTAAAATACCAGTGGAGTTAGTCCAAAAATGCATCTATTCAATGCCAAAGAGGCTTAGCGACTGCATAAAAAACAATGGTCTGTGGACAAAATATTAAATGTGTTATTTAAGTATAATAATAATAATAGCCGGATGTCAAAACACTTTATTGACAACTAGTTTTGCGTTCCTTTTTTGTTTTCATTTTCCCCTTATTTTGTTAAATAGATATTGGAATTTCTTTTTCTATATTATGTTAATAAATTTATTTATAAGTATGAAAAATTTTTTTATTTATTTTTTATGGTAAGGAAATACTTTTTTTTTTTTTAGCAGCAAACATGAAAAATCAAAATTTTTCTCTTTGTCTATATTTCTGGCATTGGTCTCATTTATTTTACTTTCATTCATACTGTCTTTATAATTCTGCCTTCCTTTTGCCTGTTACAAAATATTTTACCTCAAAGTCAATATAGTCCTGTACAGGGTATATTTATGTGAAGTCCGAGAAAGAATATAAAGTCTGATGAAAAAAGTAAAATATAATTTACCTGCGTTCACTCTGCAAACAAAATTCAATAAACGTCCACAAAGCGTGCCAATTCTCCTCCCCGTTAACAGTGGAGCTTCCATTTCCGTCGTGACGCACTACACTCCATGATCATATTGACCGCACGTGAATCCGTGTGTTCATGTTCCAGGGCATTGATGGTCTACATATAGTAAACGGCACTTGTCGAACACGTTGCGCGGAAAGGGTGCATCTGCCTGTGGCTGTATCAATAATTGGTGAACATCTTCTTGATGTCATATGTAGTGTTGTGGATCCTTGTCAAGCGATATTGTGCGATACGTCGCACAGTGGGGCCTTTTCCCATTTTGCGTGGCAAAAATCGTAACTTTTGAACCAATAAAGATATTTTGAAAATTTAAAAAGATAATGACAGAAAACCTTAAGCTCTGAAATGCATGTACACAGAAGGTGATAGGTTCACAGGGAGCTTTAAGCTTGGCTTAAGCTTCAGCAAGATTTGGATTAATATCTAATAAACTTAACATTTCGGAACTATATCTCTTTTCTTCTAAATCCATCCGCGATCTCACGAGTCTAAACAATGAAATAAGTGGACTTGAAGGGGCCGACTGCATATTTAAAAGGGGTTTGTTCTGTCTTATCAGTGACGTCTTGCAACTTTTTGTGTATCTAAACTCATTGTAGTCCTTGTTTTTCCATTGCAGTGCTAAATGGTTGAACTACGTAAAAAACAAAACACAAATGATGTACTAATATAGGCAGTAACGTCCATTTATAAAGATCAGAATGGAAACATTGCACATTTCTATACTTTTACCTGAATGTAAATGCTCAAAATTCCCCAAAACCATTGCAGGACAAAAAAAAAAAAAAGAAACCCATTCAAAGGGTTACAAAACAGGTTAAATATATTTTACATGATTATTATTAATTTTTTTGTCATATTGTGGGCGTACAGTCAGTGCAGTAATGCGTGCAGTTGCATTGCGCTCTTCTTCTTCCAATGCCCTGCCACGTGTTTTTATTGCGAGGTTTCATCAGTTTTATTGAAATAACTTCTAAGGGCGCAATTGGTATGCAACGAATTTTATAAAAATTAGAGTAATGATTCCTAAAGGTAGTGGGACGGTCGAACTATGCTTAAATCATATAGTATTATTCTACCAAAGTTGAAAAATACCCTAATTTTAATGTTTTTTTTTTTTTAATTCGTTTGACATAAAAACTAAACAAAAAAAGAAACTCAATTTTACGACAATTCATAAAGCATAAACATACTTTTCAGATGACACTAAAAATATAAAGATCGGTTGTATAGTTTGCCTCCAATTTGGTTCGAAAATCTTGCTATATTTCGTGAAAATTTGAAGGCTTTTTCATTTACTTGAACTTTGAGAGGCTGTCCCGCCCACAATTTTTACCCGATTTCAAAATCCTTTCGGATTCTTCATAATTGAGGAATTGTCAATGAAATGCAATTATTACTTTTTACGAACGCTGACCCCAAAAAAGGTATTTTTGCCACGCTTTTCCGGCAGAGGCCCCACTGTGCGTCGTTGGCTACCACGTCGAAGGCCAAACGAAGTTTCCCTGGTCTGTTTGGATTCACTATTCCAAAGTTCGACAGGTACTAGAGCATGTCGCTGTTATTCAAAATGACTTCGTAACGATCTGACATGTTCTTTATGGATCGACACAACTCAAATTCCTTCCTGGTGCTTATTAGAATGTATTTTGGCCCGAATTCCCATTCAGATAAGCTGTTGACGGTGCGTTTCCAGGATATCTTCCGAGAACATCTACTAGTACGGCAATCTCCTTGAGGAAATTATATATTGTGGCAGTGGGCGATGATGTCTTTCGTGACATCCATTCACTTGGCACTCCACACGACAGGACCAGGCCAAGTAATCGCCACGTATGAGTATAAAATAATTTCATTAATTACGTTTAATTATGAACTAATCAATGTTTGTTTTCAAAACGAAAAGCACTTTTTTAGGAAATGTAATTTACCGTTTCATTTGGATGTGAAAATACAAAAAAATCATTCTCATTCGAATGCGGATAATGTTGAATGTCTGCTTGTTAGCAATTTGTTGACCAGTTTCTCAATTTGGGCGGGGTTCCCAAAATAACGCTTTTGTATCTGTTTTTGCTTTTGTATAGCTCATTACGGTATTGCTTGGTGCAACGAGATCATTTGCTTACATGTTCTTGATTTGCCGTTGCCCGCTGAATCATCTCATATATGGTGATCTTCTGCATCAGGTTTACGAGTTGGGTAACAGCAACTATCCAAACATTATGTAGCTATCTTACGGATAATTGTGATATTTAAAACATTGTGAATGTTCTCAGCTGAAATAAATAAATTTCCACACCTTAGAAAAATCGGAACAAAAACCAGTCGAAAAGGCTACAGTCGACCGCATTCGCATAAGAGTATTTTGATAATAGAAAGAAAACCCCTTTGAAACTCTCATTTTGCATATGAATTCTTTGCTTGCTTATAGCAGCTAACTTTCACATATTTATACATATTCAATCAAAAGCTGAGTGTTACGACACTTAATTTACTTATGCGTGTGTCGCAGTTGTTCCCTATCTCGCTCGCACAAATATGCACACATGGTAAGCAGACGCATGTATCACAGTCGTTCGCTGTCTCGCTCGCACACATGTGCTGCCTGCTGCTCTACGATTCCGTGGAAAAATAACTTTTATTGCAGATTATCTGTCTTATTTACAAACCGATCTTGATGAAACTTTCAGCGTTCCTTCTACATATCATTCTTAACGCACCTGTTAAGTTAGAAGTGTCTACGTTGAAAAATGTGGCTATTATTAGTTTTTTTCGATTTGCGGGGGAAGGGGGGAGGTATCCAAAATTTAAAATAAACTTGATCTGCGTATGGTATACAGGAACCTTGATGCCAAATTTGGTGTCTCTAGCTCTTATAGTTGCTGAGATCGACGCGTTCATACAGACGGACAGACGGACGGACGGACAGACGGACAGACAGACAGACGGACATGGCTCAATCGACTCGGCTGTTAATGCTGATCAAGAATATATATACTTTATAGGGTCGGAGATGTCTCCTTCTGCCTGTTACAAAAATTTTTTTCACAAAGTTAATATATCCCTGTACAGGGTATAAACATGTTATTTCCACAGTTGTCACAATTTATAAAAAAGTCCTAACTTTGTAACCATAATTCAATATTAGTATGCTATTAATAAATTTATATTTATACATATACTAAAATTAAACAAAATTAAATAATTTATAATAAACTTATTATAATTATAATTATTGAACTGCATGTATATATACACATATGCACGTTTATATACCAATTCTCAAAATCGATATGTTAATGATAAATAAATTTTAAGTGGCATCCTTTCAAAACGAATTCTAATTTTAAGCTGTCTGGTCGGGCAGCTCAGCAGCACATCACACCTATTTGCATTAAGATTTTCTGCCCGCCAATATTAACAAGCGGATCAGTCGAGCGCGCGCGACAGTATAAAACCCTGTGCAGTTTTATAAATTATTTGCTTATAATAGAAATAAGAACGTAGCAGGTGTTTATTGAAGAATACTCTTTTCAAACTCTCATTTTGCATATGAATTCTTTGCATGCTTATAGCAGCTAACTTTCACATATGTATAGATATTCAATCAAAAGATGAGTGTTACGACACTTAATTTACTTATGCTTGTGTCGTAGTAGTTCGCTATATCGCTCGCACACATGTGCACACATGGTAAGCAGACGCACTCTTACACTCTTTCGCTGTCTTGCTCGCACACATGTGCTGCCTGCTGCTCAACGATTCAATGGAAAACCAGTCGAAAAGGCTACAGTCGACCGCATTCGACAGTATAATACCCTGTACAGGCTTCTATATTAAAATTATGTTGATAATAGGTACTTTGATTAAAATAAATGTAAGAACATAACAGGTGTTTAAAGAATACCTTTTTGAAACTCTCATTTAGCATATGAATTCTTTGCATTCGTATTGCAGCTAACTTTCACATATTTATACAAATTCAATCAAAAGCTGAGTGTTACGACACTTAATTTACTTATGCCTGTGTCGCAGTAGTTCCCTATCTCGCTCGCACAAATATGCACACATGGTAAGCAGACGCATGTGTCACAGTCGTTCGCTGTCTCGCTCGCACACATGTGCTGCCTGCTGCTCTAAGATTCCGTGGAAAAATAACTTTTATTGCTGATTATCTGTCCTATTTACAAACCGATCTTAATGAAACTTTCAGCGTTCCTTCTACATATCATTCTTAACGCACCTGTTAAGTTAGAAGTGTCTACGTTGAAAAATGTGGCTATTATTCGTTTTTTCCGATTTGCGGGGGAAGGGGGGAGGTATCCAAAATTTAAAATAAACTTGATCTGCGTATGGTATACAGGAACCTTGATGCCAAATTTGGTGTCTCTAGCTCTTATAGTTGCTGAGATCGACGCGTTCATACAGACGGACAGACAGACAGACGGATATGGCTCAATCGGCTCGGCTGTTGATGCTGATCAAGAATATATATACTTTATAGGGTCGGAGATGTCTCCTTCTGCCTGTTACAAAATTTTTTTTCACACAATGTTAATATATCCCTGTACAGGGTATAATAACTTTTATTTCTGTTCTGATTATCTATCCTATTTAGAATCCGATCTTGAGCAAACATTCAGCATTTCTTTTATATGATATTATTCAAGCGCCTGTAAAGATAGAAGTCTACGTTAAGAAATGTGGCCACAATTTTTTTTTTTTCGATTCGCGGGGGAAGGGGAGGTTGTATGCAGGAACCTTAATGCCAAATTTGGTGCCTCTAGCTTTTATAGTTACTGAGATCAACGCGTTTTTTTATGGGCATAGGGATATAAAAATTTGTTTACTTATTATTGCCCATCACATATTGGGCCCGTCCTGCAGATCGGTGCTCACTTGCAGCATCCAACGTTTTCTAGTTCACTCAGCCATCTGCTAAAGTGTATTTGGGTATTTTCACATCACAATATGTATTCGGCTCATTCGACTCCATTTTTAACTTTCAGACCGAATGTTCAATTCATTCCCATACAAAGTGCAGTTCAGTCTGAATATTGACAATTGTTTCCATTTACCCTGTCGAAGTTCAGGTTATTCTTATCAGGGCAAGGTGTTTATCGATGAATACTTAAAAAAATATAACACAAATATCCTAATTAACAGCTATTACGATGTAGCCGCCAAGAACTATTTTTAAAATAAACAAACTTTATGTATATAGCAGTGTAATATACTATCAAATGCCCACAGTTTGAGCTTTTGGCATTGTACATATGCCTTATTGCGGACGGATTAAAGAACTGTCGCACCAATGATTCTGATCTGTCTGAGTTGACCATAATTGTCTGGCAAGTAAGTGGTATTTTTCATTCCACTGTAAAGTCCATATGGAAATACAAAAATCAGACTCATTCTAATTTTAACAAATGTGGTAAATGTTGAGGGTCGTGGAAATAGCTTTAATGACTCTTCTGCCTCACTTCCTCAATTAAGGAAAGGCCTGTAGTTCGTGAAGTAAAGTTGTTCAGAATCTTCAAGACACCCTGAAGTGATTTGTCGACTGATCTTTTTATGCAATGTTACAATGGGGATAACTCCACAAAGAAAAGTTATATTTTATCCTGTACAAAATATAGTGTGGAACAATCATAGGAACTGAACTTAAATCTTGTTGCACCGACTACTTCCTATCCCGCATTCTTAAATGTGTACAAGTTAACAAGTGCAACTTAGGTTAACAAACCCTCGCACGCAATTCGCTGACAAATCAACTCTTAGATCAATGCCCCCTGCTGATATGGTCAGCAATGGTAACGTGACACTTGCCTATGCCGCAAGAGGCGCGTTATCGCAAATGCTGAGTCGGCTTGCCGACTAAGACCTTTTAGTTATGCTTCCAACTTTAGTTTTAATTCAATTGTAATTTAGTTCGAATTCAATAAACAACCCGTGCAGACGGACGGATCTAGAAACTCCGGCAAAGCCGTTAAAATTCATTATACCTATTATTGAGCCACAAGGCCAATAATTGCATCAAAAGCACCAATCAAAGATCTTCATAAGCCACCCCCCCCCCCATCCCAATTGCCAAGGATCGAGGGAGGACCACAGCTGGAGGGATCATCAGCATAATTGGCGCCCAACGGATGATTTTGCACGACACTGAGGTTAGGAACACTGCACCGAATAACATGTAAGTGGCCTGTTCAGTTAGAACGATTCCGTATCTGTGAACATTTTGTTGCGCAAAAGCAACGACATTGGCAGAGTGCAAGTCAACACATATTTCTGAACAGCAACGACACAGTGCATTTCGTTTTATTTTTACCTTGTTTGTTCACTTGCGGCTACGTGGTGTCTATGTGTTTCAGTGCGTGATTTTACTAACTGTCTGTTACTAACTGATGAGTTGGGCAGAGAGAGTGGTAAAACAAGAATACGATAGTGACGATAGTTTATTCTCAGAGAACTTAGTTGAAAACTTAGTTCAGAACGAAATAGTAATGGACTCGATCCAGCTAAGAGCTTTAATAGAGGGTGCGGTTAATAGTGCACTAGCCGCACAAGAGAATCGGTTAAGGCAAACGTTTCAGGCAGAAATAGATGCCGTAAGGAAACAGGTGAACAGCCTACAGATAGAAACTCCACAGGTAGAAGTTTATAGAAGAATAACCGCTGACCCCGATATTAGGTGTAAAGTTAAGCTAGACATAGTAAAATCTATTCCCGTATTCAATGGAGAACAAAGCGAATACGTGGCCTGGCGACAGTCGGCCGTCGACGCGTACGAAATGTTTAAACCATACCAAGGCAGTGAGGCGCATTATCAAGCTGTCACGATCATTAGAAATAAGATCACAGGAACAGCAAGAGCGCTTTTAGTTTCACATAATACGGTATTAAATTTTGACTAGATTGCACTTATGCAGACAAGACTTCACTGCGTGTTCTACGACAGGGCCTAGAAATGGTTAGACAAGGCGACCTCAGCTTAATGCAATATTATGACGAGGTAGAGAAAAGCCTGACACTAGTAACAAATAAAATTGTTATGTCACACGACCTGGACGGTGCCGCCTTGCTCATTAATGAGGTCAGAAGCGACGCCCTTCATGCATTTATTTCAGGACTTAAGAGATCTTTGAAATCAATAGTTTTCCCAGCACAGCCCAAAGACTTGCCAGCTGCGTTGGCCTTAGCCAGAGAAGCTGAGGCAAGCATCGAGAGAAGTGTTTTCGCAAGTTCCTATGCTAAAGCCTTGGAAGAAAAAGCGGCTTCTGAGGGCAATAAGCAACAGAATCGCCATAATGATAGGCAGGGAAAGAATGAACGAGGTAGCGAGAGAAATCCTCACTACTTTAAAAAACAGGGTCAAGGCAGACCACAGCAAGGCGAAGGTGGCCAGAAACCTGGCGATAGGGATAACCAAAAGCAACTTCACGAACCCATGGAGGTCGATTCCTCTTCAAAGTTTAGGCAGCATACTAATTGGAGGCCCGAAAATAACGACGATGAGGTTAACGTAAACCAGAAAAGATCTAATAACTCTGAGCGCATGTCCGGCCAGAGGCGCCAAAGGTTGAATAACATCGACCAACAGGCAGAGATCCAGGACGCTCAGTCGTATCAGGAGCTGGCTTCGGCGGCTGTGGCCGCCATAGTCGACGATAACGATTCCAGCGCTGAAGCCGAAACACTCAATTTTTAGGGGTCGCTCCCGGTTGCCATTCGTCGAAAGGCAACTGGATGGGAGGCAATTAAAGATATTAGTCGATACAGGAGCAGCCAAAAACTACATAAAGCCCATAAAGGAGCTTAAAGGAGTAGTGCCGGTTGACTCCCCATTTACGGTTAGTTCCATACATGGTTCTAACAAGGTCAGAGAAAAATGTTTCATGTACATTTTTGATTCTTTCCTTTGATTCCTTTTAGATTCTCTGTCAGCGTTCGATGCCATCATAGGCCTAGACTTGTTAACACAAGTAGGGCGACATTGGACTTAAAGACTGACGTGATTAACTATGGGAGCAAGATAGAAAAGTTGCAGTACCAATATTTTGACAACGTCAATTTCACCCATGTCGAGCAAACATTCAGCATTTCTTTTATATGATATTATTCAAGCGCCTGTAAAGATAGAAGTCTACGTTAAGAAATGTGGCCACAATTATTTTTTTTTCGATTTGCGGGGGAAGGGGAGGTTGTATGCAGGAACCTTAATGCCAAATTTGGTGCCTCTAGCTTTTATAGTTACTGAGATCAATGCGATTTTTAATGGGCATAGGGATATAAAAATTTGTTTTCTTATTATTGCCCATCACATATTGGGCCCGTCCTGCAGATCGGTGCTCACTTGCAGCATCCAACGTTTTCTAGTTCACTCAGCCATCGGCTAAAGTGTATTTGGGTATTTTCACATCACAATATGTATTCGGCTCATTCGACTCCATTTTTAACTTTCAGACCGAATGTTCAATTCATTCCCATACAAAGTGCAGTTCAGTCTGAATATTGACAATTGTTTCCATTTACCCTGTCGAAGTTCAGGTTATTCTTATCAGGGCAAGGTGTTTATCGATGAATACTTAAAAAAATAACACAAATATCCTAATTAACAGCTATCGCGATGTAGCCGCCAAGAAGTATTTTTAAAATAAACAAACTTTATGTATATAGCAGTATAATATACTATCAAATGCCCACAGTTTGAGCTTTTGGCATTGTACATATGTCTTATTGCGGACGGATTAAAGAACTGTCGCACGAATGATTCTGATCTGTCTGAGTTGACCATAATTGTCTGGCAAGTAAGTGGTATTTTTCATTCCACTGTAAAGTCCATATGGAAATACAAAAATCAGACCCATTCTAATTTTAACAAATGTGGTAAATGTTGAGGGTCGTGGAAATAGCTTTAATGACTCTTCTGCCTCACTTCCTCAATTAAGGAAAGGCCTGTAGTTCGTGAAGTAAAGTTGTTCAGAATCTTCAAGACACCCTGAAGTGATTTGTCGACTGATCTTTTTATGCAATGTTACAATGGGGATAACTCCACAAAGAAAAGTTATATTTTATCCTGTACAAAATATAGTGTGGAACAATCATAGGAACTGAACTTAAATCTTGTTGCACCGACTACTTCCTATCCCGCATTCTTAAATGTGTACAAGTTAACAAGTGCAACTTAGGTTAACAAACCCTCGCACGCAATTCGCTGACAAATCAACTCTTAGATCAATCCCCCTGCTGATATGGTCAGCAATGGTAACGTGACACTTGCCTATGCCGCAAGAGGCGCGTTATCTCAAATGCTGAGTCGGCTTGCCGACTAAGACCTTTTAGTTATGCTTCCAACTTTAGTTTTAATTCACGGCAAAGCCGTTAAAATTCATTATACCTATTATTGAGCCACAAGGCCAATAATTGCAACAAAGCACCAATCAAAGATCTTCTTGCAAGTCAACACATATTTCTGAACAGCAACGACACAGTGCATTTCGTTTTATTTTTACCTTGTTTGTTCACTTGCGGCTACGTGGTGTCTATGTGTTTCAGTGCGTGATTTTACTAACTGTCTGTTACTAACTGATGAGTTGGGCAGAGAGAGTGGTAAAACAAGAATACGATAGTGACGATAGTTTATTCTCAGAGAACTTAGTTGAAAACTTAGTTCAGAACGAAATAGTAATGGACTCGATCCAGCTAAGAGCTTTAATAGAGGGTGCGGTTAATAGTGCACTAGCCGCACAAGAGAATCGGTTAAGGCAAACGTTTCAGGCAGAAATAGATGCCGTAAGGAAACAGGTGAACAGCCTACAGATAGAAACTCCACAGGTAGAAGTTTATAGAAGAATAACCGCTGACCCCGATATTAGGTGTAAAGTTAAGCTAGACATAGTAAAATCTATTCCCGTATTCAATGGAGAACAAAGCGAATACGTGGCCTGGCGACAGTCGGCCGTCGACGCGTACGAAATGTTTAAACCATACCAAGGCAGTGAGGCGCATTATCAAGCTGTCACGATCATTAGAAATAAGATCACAGGAACAGCAAGAGCGCTTTTAGTTTCACATAATACGGTATTAAATTTTGACTAGATTGCACTTATGCAGACAAGACTTCACTGCGTGTTCTACGACAGGGCCTAGAAATGGTTAGACAAGGCGACCTCAGCTTAATGCAATATTATGACGAGGTAGAGAAAAGCCTGACACTAGTAACAAATAAAATTGTTATGTCACACGACCTGGACGGTGCCGCCTTGCTCATTAATGAGGTCAGAAGCGACGCCCTTCATGCATTTATTTCAGGACTTAAGAGATCTTTGAAATCAATAGTTTTCCCAGCACAGCCCAAAGACTTGCCAGCTGCGTTGGCCTTAGCCAGAGAAGCTGAGGCAAGCATCGAGAGAAGTGTTTTCGCAAGTTCCTATGCTAAAGCCTTGGAAGAAAAAGCGGCTTCTGAGGGCAATAAGCAACAGAATCGCCATAATGATAGGCAGGGAAAGAATGAACGAGGTAGCGAGAGAAATCCTCACTACTTTAAAAAACAGGGTCAAGGCAGACCACAGCAAGGCGAAGGTGGCCAGAAACCTGGCGATAGGGATAACCAAAAGCAACTTCACGAACCCATGGAGGTCGATTCCTCTTCAAAGTTTAGGCAGCATACTAATTGGAGGCCCGAAAATAACGACGATGAGGTTAACGTAAACCAGAAAAGATCTAATAACTCTGAGCGCATGTCTGGCCAGAGGCGCCAAAGGTTGAATAACATCGACCAACAGGCAGAGATCCAGGACGCTCAGTCGTATCAGGAGCTGGCTTCGGCGGCTGTGGCCGCCATAGTCGACGATAACGATTCCAGCGCTGAAGCCGAAACACTCAATTTTTAGGGATCGCTCCCGGTTGCCATTCGTCGAAAGGCAACTGGATGGGAGGCAATTAAAGATATTAGTCGATACAGGAGCAGCCAAAAACTACATAAAGCCCATAAAGGAGCTTAAAGGAGTAGTGCCGGTTGACTCCCCATTTACGGTTAGTTCCATACATGGTTCTAACAAGGTCAGAGAAAAATGTTTCATGTACATTTTTGATTCTTTCCTTTGATTCCTTTTAGATTCTCTGTCAGCGTTCGATGCCATCATAGGCCTAGACTTGTTAACACAAGTAGGGCGACATTGGACTTAAAGACTGACGTGATTAACTATGGGAGCAAGATAGAAAAGTTGCAAAACCAATATTTTGACAACGTCAATTTCACCCATGTCGATGACATTGAGGTACCCTTGCCGTTAAGGCAGATTTAAAAAAAATGTTTTTAAATTGAATTAAAGCGTTTTCAACCTCTAACGAGGCGTTACCTTTTAATACGTCAGTCGTTGCAACAATTCGCACAGTAGACAATCACCCAATTTTTTTCAAAACTATACCCACATCCGATGGGTGTAGCTGAATTCGTGAACAAAGAAATTAAAGACTTGTTAAGGAACGAAATAATTCGTCCCCACTTGGATGGTTGATAAAAACGGATTCGATGAGGATGGGAATAAGAAAAAAGGCTTGTCATAGACTTTAGGAAGCTAAATCAGCGGACTATAGCAGACAAGTACCCAATGCCCAATATTGCTATGATATTAGCTAACCTAACGTTATACCTCAGGTCTGGTTATCACCAAATCTATCTTGCAGAGCACGACCGCGAAAAAACGTCTTTCTCTGTTAACGGCGGCAAGTATGAGTTTTGTCGACTTCCGTTTGGGTGGAAAAATGCCGGCAGCATTTTCCAGAGAGCAATCGACAATGTTTTGCGGGAACAGATATGTAAGACATGCTGTGTCTATGTAGACGATTTCATTATTTTTTCAGAAAATGAGTCACATCTTGTAAAGAACATGGTCTGGATTTTAAAGAGTCTCTGTGACGTAAACATGAACGTGGCTAAAGAAAAAACACAATTCTTTAAAGAAAGTGTGGAATACCTGGGTTTCGTTGTCACAAAAGGCGGAGCAAGAACGAACACCCAGAAAGTAAAGGCCATACAGGAATATCCGGGCTTAGCCAGCTACTATAGATGTTTTATTAAAGACTTCGCATCGATCGCAAGGCCCCTTACGAGCATACTCAAGGGAAGTAACGGCTTGGTCAGCAAGCATATGTCAAGAAAGATCCCCGTTAACTTTAGTGACACAGAAAATTACACTTTCGAAAAACTAAGAAGCTTTTTGCTTCAGAAGACGTTATACTAAGGTACCCAGATTTCAGGAAGCCATTCGACTTAACGACGGACGCTTCTGCGTATGGCATTGGAGCAGTCCTTTCGCAAGGTGGCAAGCCAATTACCATGATTTCTAGAACGTTGAAAGATGCAGAGACTCACTTTGCCACTAATGAAAGGGAATTATTGGCTATTGGCTGTGGACATTAGCAAACACGGGACATAAATATCTTTACCGATCACCAGCCCTTAACCTTTGCAGTTTCAGATAGAAATCCTAATGCAAAAATCAAGAGATAGGTAGAGAGAACCATGTGGCGGATGAGCTCTCGCGCCAAAACATAAATGCTATACAAAATGAAATAAAGTCCGATGTAGCTACCATACACAGTGAGCTCTCACTGACCTACACACTCGAGGCCACTGATAAGTCGATTAACTGCTTCAGAAACCAAATAGTTTTAGAAAAGGCGCAATTCCCTTTGAAGCGCACTTTCGTGCTTTTCCGTGCGAAAGTGCGGCACACTATATACTTCACACACGATGATGAAGCCCTTCGGGAATTGAAACAGGTAGTACAGCCGAATCTTGTGAATGCAATTCATTGCAATCTCCACACCTTGGCACAAATACAAGACGAACTTATAAAAACATTTCCGGCCACTAGATTTTGGTATTGCGAAAATCTGGTAACCGATGTGACCAATAAAGATGACCAAAGAGAAATAGTTACGGCAGAACACGGTCGGAGTTTATAGCAAATTGCAAAGTTTGCACTTTATTATTTATTATTTTTTTTTTTTCATTATTTTTTCAGAAAATGAGTCACATCTTGTAAAGAACATGGTCTGGATTTTAAAGAGTCTCTGTGACGTAAACATGAACGTGGCTAAAGAAAAAACACAATTCTTTAAAGAAAGTGTGGAATACCTGGGTTTCGTTGTCACAAAAGGCGGAGCAAGAACGAACACCCAGAAAGTAAAGGCCATACAGGAATATCCGGGCTTAGCCAGCTACTATAGATGTTTTATTAAAGACTTCGCATCGATCGCAAGGCCCCTTACGAGCATACTCAAGGGAAGTAACGGCTTGGTCAGCAAGCATATGTCAAGAAAGATCCCCGTTAACTTTAGTGACACAGAAAATTACACTTTCGAAAAACTAAGAAGCTTTTTTGCTTCAGAAGACGTTATACTAAGGTACCCAGATTTCAGGAAGCCATTCGACTTAACGACGGACGCTTCTGCGTATGGCATTGGAGCAGTCCTTTCGCAAGGTGGCAAGCCAATTACCATGATTTCTAGAACGTTGAAAGATGCAGAGACTCACTTTGCCACTAATGAAAGGGAATTATTGGCTATTGGCTGTGGACATTAGCAAACACGGGACATAAATATCTTTACCGATCACCAGCCCTTAACCTTTGCAGTTTCAGATAGAAATCCTAATGCAAAAATCAAGAGATAGGTAGAGAGAACCATGTGGCGGATGAGCTCTCGCGCCAAAACATAAATGCTATACAAAATGAAATAAAGTCCGATGTAGCTACCATACACAGTGAGCTCTCACTGACCTACACACTCGAGGCCACTGATAAGTCGATTAACTGCTTCAGAAACCAAATAGTTTTAGAAAAGGCGCAATTCCCTTTGAAGCGCACTTTCGTGCTTTTCCGTGCGAAAGTGCGGCACACTATATACTTCACACACGATGATGAAGCCCTTCGGGAATTGAAACAGGTAGTACAGCCGAATCTTGTGAATGCAATTCATTGCAATCTCCACACCTTGGCACAAATACAAGACGAACTTATAAAAACATTTCCGGCCACTAGATTTTGGTATTGCGAAAATCTGGTAACCGATGTGACCAATAAAGATGACCAAAGAGAAATAGTTACGGCAGAACACGGTCGGAGTTTATAGCAAATTGCAAAGTTTGCACTAGAGGCAAATACGACAGACATCCAAAGAAGCAGGAGCTCGGTATAACCCCGATACCGTCATTTGCTGGTGAAATGCTGCACATCGATGTTTTTTCTACTGACAAAAAGCAGTTTTTGACATGTATTGATAAGTTTTATAAATTTGCCATTACACAGCCAATATATCGCGGACAATAGCGGATATCAAAGCTCCAATTATTCAACTCGTAAATACGTTCCCCAAGACAAAGACAATATACTGTGACAACGAAGTGGCATTTAATTCGGAAACTATTTCGTCTTTACTAAAAAAACCAGTTTGGGATTGACGTTGTCAACGCTCCCCCTTTGCATAGCTCGTCTAATGGGCAAGTGGAACGTTTCCACAGCACGTTACTAGAGATCGCAAGGTGTCTCAAATTAGAAAAAAAATTGAACAATTGAACTTATCATGCAAGCGACCGTCGAATATAATCGGACGATTCATTCAGTTACAGGGGAAAAGCCTATAGAGGTAGTCCACGCCTCAAGCGAAGAATTCAAGGAGAATATTAGGAAAAAATAACTAACGCTCAGCAAGCTTAGCTAGAAAGGAATAACCCATCCCGACAGATTTTAAAAATAATAATAGAAGATTGGGCAACAAACTGAATAGCTAGAAGTATATATTTTCTAGAAACTATATTGAAAGTAGTGGCCCGCACCCCAGATGCCTCACATATTGAAAGAATTAGAATGTCAGAGTCTCAGCTCATCGATTCGAATAACGGACAGGTGGTAATTAACACCGAAACTCAAAAACAAATAAATGAACTTACTGACACCATAAATAGACTACTTAAAGAAAAAAAAAATGATATAACTAATACACCTCATCTGTACGAGTCGTTGCTGGCCAGAAATAGAATGTTAATCACAGAAATTTAGAACTTGATGCTGGCAATCACTCTAGCTAGGTCCAATATCATTAACCCCACTATCTTTGATCACAATGATTTGGAGTCCATTTTAACTGAACATCCCACAGAGGTGCCCATAGTTAGTCTGATGGAAGTATCTAATATAAAGGTCTTCCAGTCCGATAGTATAGTCCACATATTAATTGACTATCCCCAAGAAAAGTTTATTTTTAAGAAAGTTACCATATTCCCCGTGGCCCACAATAACACGATGCTACAACTGGCAGGCGATACCGTAGCGGAATGCGCCGAGGGAACCATTGCTGTTACAGAATGCTCACCCACTAGCTATGCAGCATTTTGCAAGTTGGCAACCAGTGACACATGCGCCGGCGGCTTACACTCAGGAGGTTCAGCACGGTAATGGGCTGGGTGGTACCCAGCGGAAATCAGCACAGCTGACGGACCAAAAATATCAGTCCGAGGCACACACCTCGTAACGTTTCGACGCATAGCCATTATAAACGGCACCAAATATGTGAACCGCAAATTGGCTTTAAGCAAAACACCAGGTGTGGCGTCGTCCCCTTTGCTGAACGTCATTGGACATGATTCAGTGTTGACTTTTGCCTCAACTGCACCGTATGAACGAGCGTAACCTTCGTGTCATACAGGAGTTCAGAGATCAAACCGTTGCCGAAGGGTCACCCAAACTCTGGTTTGCAGCCGGAGTCAGCTTAATCTCCAGTAGTTCCATACTTCTCTGCTTGTACCTGAGAAGAAGGCGAGCGTCGAGGGAGTTTCAAAGAGTAGTGGACGCCTACGCCATGCCCCGGGACGGTTCAACTTAAAGGGGGAATAGTTAACAAGTGCAACTTAGGTTAACAAACCCTCGCACGCAATTCGCTGACAAATCAACTCTTAGATCAATGCCCCCTGCTGCTATGGTCAGCAATGGTAACGTGACACTTGCCTTTGCCGCAAGAGGCGCGTTATCGCTAATGCTGAGTCGGATTGCCGACTGAGACCTTTTAGTTATGCTTCCAACTTTAGTTTTAATTCAATTGTAATTTAGTTCGAATTCAATAAACAACCCGTGCAGACGGACGGATCTAGAAACTCCGGCAAAGCCGTTAAAATTCATTATACCTATTATTGAGCCACAAGGCCAATAATTGCATCAAAGCACCAATCAAAGATCTTCATAAGTGCAGTCTGCATTCAAAGCACTCGGAATCGCGTCAAATATTGAGCTTTATGGGAATTGAGTATTTGAATCCGACCACTTCTGATGTAAACTTCTAACGGATAATTGTGATTTTTAAAACATTGTAAATGCTCTCAGCTAAAATAAATAATTTTCCACTCAAAATATTAAAGTTGCTAAGCAGTATCGATAAAATTAGAACAATCGGTACAAAATAACATACATATTTCCATTGTTGTTACAATATACAAAAAAGTCCCAACTTTATATATGACAACTTTTTATATGTTACACATAATTCAATATTAGTATTTAATAATAAATTTATATTTATGCATCGCATTTAATTAGTTAATTAAACATAATAAAAACATTCATTCATTAGTATTGTGAACAAAAAAAAAAAAACGGATCAGTCGAGCGCACGCTTCAATATACATAATCCCCCGTATAACTCTTTATAATAATTGTTTTTTTTTTTATAATTTTTAAACTGCACATATATGAATACATATGTATATGTCGGAGAAGCGTCGTTGGTTCTGGCCAAAATGTTGATATCATTTTCTTGTACTAAATGAAACCTCTATGTATTGTATGCTTAGTGGTATTGCTTTCGATCGCTTTTTCCCCTTAACTTGCCACAAATATCAATATAGACCTTATGCCAGGGAATACTTTTATTCGGAATTGAAGCATATTTCGACACTCTGCAAGTGATACAGTTCTCCACAAAGCTACTAACGTATATAGCCATGGCAGAAAACCAGTAATGGTCGTATACCTTATCTAAAGATTTTTTTTTTTCACCCCAAGTGCATGACGGACTCATGTACTAGATTTATTACAGACCAGCGGAACGATCGAGGAACAAACGGTGAATTATTCTGAATAAAACATTAGATCTCAATTTATATGTTGCAACTAGCGCCAATGGCAAATAATCGTTCTCAAGCTTTGTGATTATTTCTGTAATTTCCTGATCCCGTTTTCTAATTTATCAAAATCATATTCAGCGACAGATACAGCACAAACCTTTGCTGGATACTACAGCAGAATATCCCTGGGCCTAGATTTCACGTCCAACAACAATGTCGATTGTCATACAGACATCAGGGACTAGATGAAACATAACTACCAGCAATCATAACGTTGAAGTCTGAAGTCGAAGTCTGCGGTCGAAATTTGCCAGTACAAACGTCACAGCAATTTGCTCGTGATCCATATTACTCAGCTTTGTACATAATGACGTCACTGTGCGCCTTGGATATACCGATAGGCTTTCACCGGTATTTGGACGGCTATTGAGCAAACGCAAAAATGTTGCTGCTGGAGTCTCTGGTGTCTCATACCGCTGCTCGAATAACTGCTGAAACTGTTGCCAAGTTATTCCATTGTGGTGAGCTTCCTTCCAAAGATTGGCTCAACGCTACAATGAGAGCACTGCCGCTTATTTGTTTTTCGCCCAAAATAATCACCACAGTAGCGCACCACTGCGCAGCATCTGCACCGGATACATCTGGATTGAACTTCGTCAACGCAATGAGGACTTGCTGCTGCGAAATTTCTATTTTGTTGTTCCAACAGCGCACAAAACTGGTGCGAAAGGCTTGGTGAACGCGAGCTGAATCCCACTTCTGATGTCGGGGAAGCGTCGCACAGTGGGGCCTTTTCCCATCTTGCGTGGCATAAATCGTTACTTTTGAACCAATAAAGATATTTCGAAAATTAAAAAAGATAATGACAGAAAACACCTTAAGCTCTGAAATGCATGTACATAGAAGGTGATAGGTTCACAGGGAGCTTTAAGCTTGGCGGTCAAAGTCGAAAAATATTTTCAGTGCATATTTTACGTATTAAATTATCAATTATATAACTTTTTTGTCATAAATATTAATTTTTTTAATCTAATTTCAATTTTAAAATAACAATTGTATATGTATAAACTAGTTTCATTAACATATTTACATAAAAACCAGTCGAAAAGGCTACAGTCGACCGCATTCGACAGTATAATACCCTGTACAGACTTCTATATTAAGAGTATTTTGATAATAGATACTTTGATTAAGATTAAGATAAAGAATGCCCTTTTGAAACTCTCATTTTTTGCATACGAATTCTTTGCATGCTTATAGCAGCTAACTTTAACATATTTATACATATTCAATCAAAAGCTGAGTGTTACGACACTTAATTTACTTATGCCTGTGTCGCAGTAGTTCCCTATATCGCTCGCACAAATATGCACACATGGTAAGCAGACATGTATCACAGTCGTTCGCTGTCTCGCTCGCACACATGTGCTGCTTGACGCAACCGCAACGATTCAATGGAAACAAAATCTTAGTTTTTTCATGGATCTCACTTGCTCAATCAATTCTTGAATCAATTCTTGAAAAGCAAACTCTAATATTACAAATATCATATTAAATGATTATTTTTTACAAATCTCTGCATACATTACGTTTAGACTTGCAATATAATTGTCAGCAAGCAGTATCACATTTGAAGTAACACAACTCAGCTTAACGGCGAGATTGTGCTCACTTGCAAAAGCTAGCTGCTATGAGCATGCAATGCAATAATTGTTGGCAAAGCAGTGCGATTCGTTGCAAAATGTTCTAGTCTTTTCCACCTGTTTTCTTTTCTGAATGTCTTCTTTATTCCTGGACCGATTTTTATGAAACTATCACATATGTTTCAGACCAGTACTTTTTAAACACCTGTTAAGTTAGAAATATGCACGTTCAGAAATACATGCTGTTAACAGGGTATAAAGAGTTTTGATCGATTTGCGGGGGGAAGGCGGGGAGGTATCCAAAATTTGAAACAAACTTGATCTGCGGACGGTATAGAGGAACCATCATGCCAAATTTGGAGTCTCTAGCTCTTATAGTTGCTGATATCGACGCGTTCATACAGACGGACAGACAGACAGACGGACATTTTTTCACAAAGTTAATATATCCCTGTACAGGGTATAATTAGAATAATGATTCCTAAAGGTAGTCGGACGGTCGAACTATGCTTAAATCATATAGTAATATTGTACTAAAGTTGAAAAATACCCTAATTTTAATGATTTTATTTTTTTAATTCATTTCACATAAAAACTAAACAAATAAAGAAACTTTTCAGATGACACTAAAAATATAAAGATCGGTTGCATAGTTTGCCTCCAATTTGGCTCGCACGCTTTTACGTTAACTTGAACTTTGAGAGGCTGTCCCGCCCACAAATTTTACCCGATTTCAAAATCCTTTGGGATTCTTCATATTTGAGGAATTCTCAATCAAATGCAATTATTACTTTTTACGAACGCTGACCTCAAAAAAGGTATTTTTGCCACGCTTTTCCGGCAGAGGCCCCACTGTGCGTCGTTGGTTCTGCTCTGAGGTCGCTGGTCCGGGTTTATTCCTACCATTTTGTTCTTGACCAAAAAAAGTGGAGC
The DNA here is from genome assembly GCA_018901825.1 of Drosophila funebris. NCBI lineage: Eukaryota > Metazoa > Arthropoda > Insecta > Diptera > Drosophilidae > Drosophila > Drosophila funebris. Next base: position 55,645 of record JAEIFK010000493.1, on the reverse strand, counting down.
TAGTCTCAACGCACGAGTTGAGATTGCGCCTCGTGCCTTGCCTGCTATACAAAGACATCCGGCCATCCGCGGTGGCGTTGACTTATGTTAACTTATATACAATTGTATATTGTATGCTTAGTGGTACTGCCCGACCAGATTGCACAGCTTAAAATTTGCCTTCTTGTTGTGAGGATGGCATATCGTTATCGTTGCGATATCGATTTTGAGAATTGGTATATAAGTTAACGTATGTAAATCAACGCCACCGCGTTTGACTCCAGCATAGAAGCTGAATCAGCTCAGGGCCGGATGTCTATGCATAGTAGGCAGTACGTTTCAGCTATTTTCATAAAACCTGTCTGCCCGCCAATATTTAAAAAAAAATTTTAATAATGATTTTCATAATATTCCAAATCTTGACCCATAAACTCCTTTAAATATTAAAAACAACTTAATAAAGTTACATAATATTTCACGAAGTGCATACATTAGTTTTAGAGAGGTAATATAATTGCCGACAATTGTGATATTTGAAAAATGAAGTGATGTTGTGGATGATCAAATAAGTGAACATATGTAAAAGCTTGCTACTTCTTGCTATATGTATTTATGTGTGTACATTAGGATACAGTTTGGTATACAAACAAATTTACGTCTCGCTCTCGCACATGTTGGCTCAGTAAAGTTATTTTTATACCCTGTACAGGGATATATTAACTTTGTAAAAAAAAATTTTTGTAACAGGCAGAAGGAGGCATCTCCGACCCTATAAAGTATATATATTCTTGATCAGTATCAACAGCCGAGTCGATAGAGCCATGTCCGTCTGCCTGTCCGTCTGTCCGTCTATATGAACGCGTCGATCTCAGCAACTATAAGAGCTAGAGACACCAAATTTGGCATCAAGGTTCCTGTATACCATACGCAGATCAAGTTTATTTTAAATTTTAGATACCTCCCCCCCCCTTCCCCACAATTTGAAAAAAAACTAATATTAGCCACATTTTTCAACGTAGACACTTCTAACTTAACAGGTGCTTAAAGAATATCATATAGAAGCAATGCTGAAAGTTTCATTAAGATCGGTTCATAAATAAGACAGATAATCAGCAATAAAAGTTATTTTTCCACTGAATCGTAGAGCAGCAGGCAGCACATGTGTGCGAGCGAGACAGCGAACGACTGTGATACATGCGTCTGCTTACCATGTGTGCATATTTGTGCGAGCGATATAGGGAACTACTGTGACACAAGCATAAGTAAATTAAGTGTGTGTGTATAAATATGTTAAAGTTAGCTGCTATAAGCATGCAAAGAATTCGTATGCAAAAAATGAGAGTTTCAAAAGGGTATTCTTTAAACACCTGTTATGTTCTTACTTTTATTTTAATCAAAGTACCTATTATCAACATAATTATTTTAATATAGAAGCCTGTACAGGGTATTATACTGTCGAATGCGGTCGACTGTAGCCTTTTCGACTGGTTGTCTTTATTCTTTTCTGACTAACTTTATTGTTTCTGGAACGACTTTATGAAACTTTCAGATGTGTTCGAAGAGTATTCTTGAACCACATTTAAGTTAGAAATGAGTCAATTACATAAGTGTTCTTCGCTTTCCAATAGAATAATTCTTTTTTAATTGGTTGTAATGAATTAATGAACGGATAATAATAATGATTATGATTTATTGGTGAGTTTATAAGTGTTTAATTAATGACTTAGTGTCGGAGTTATGACATGCGTATTAGACGACGTTTGACACAAAGAATTAACTAAAAACCAGTCGGAAAGGCTATACTCGAACGCAACCAACAGTATAATACCACTAATCATACAATACATAGAGGGTTCATTTGGTACAAGAAAATGATATCAACTTTTTGCTTGACCATAGGATCCCACACTCTCAGCAAGGAACCCCAGAGAGTACAAAGCCGAACGGAGAGCGCAAAGCAGAGTGTCGCGACGCGTCGTCCGGAAAAAGTAACTTTTTTTAGGTCAGCGTTCGTAAAAACTAAAAATGGCCCTTGATTGAGAATTCCTCAAATTCGAAGAATCCGAAAGGATTTTGAAATCGGGTAAAAATTGTGGGCGGGACAGCCCCTCAAAGTGCAAATTTTCACGAGATATAGCAAGATTTTGCCAAATTGGAGGCAAACTATGTAACCGATCTTTATATTTTTAGTGTCATCTGAAAAGTATATTTATGTTTTATGAATTGTCGTAAGATTGAGTTTCTTTATTTGTTTAGTTTTTATGTCAAACGAATTAAAAAAAATACATCAAAATGAGGGTATTTTTCAATTTTGGTAGAATATTACTATATGAGATAAGCATAGTTAGACCGACCCGCTACTTCCATTACCTTTAGGAATCATTACCCTAACTTATTTTTATAAAATCCGTTGCTTACCATTTGCGCATTTAGAAGTTATTTCAATAAAACTGATGAAACCACGCAATAAAAACACGTTGCAGGGCAAGAAGAGCGCAATGCAACTGCACGCATTACTGCACTGACTGTACGCCCACAATATGACAAAACAAAAACTCATAATAAACATGTAAAATATATTTTACCTGTTTTGTAACCCTTTGAATGGGTTATTTTTATGTCATGCCGCGGTGGCTTTGCAGATAGTGCGCATTACATCGTTACACAATATTTTTATTTCATTTTCTTCTTTTATTATTTATTATAGATGCTTATTATTTGCAGAAAAGTATTTTTATACCCTGTGCCCATTAAAAATGGGCAAAAAAGGGTATAATAATTTTGTGCAAATGTATGTAACAGGCAGAAGGAGGCATCTCCGACCCTATAAAGTATATATATTCTTAATCAGTATCAATAGCCGAGTCTATTGAGCCATGTCCGTCTGTCTGTCCGTCTGTCTGTATGAACGCGTCAATCTCAGCAACTATAAGAGCTAGAGACCAAATTTGGCATGAAGGTTCCTGTATACCCTCTCCAGATCGAGCTTATGTTAGATTTTCGATATCTTTTCCCCCACCCCCGCAATTAAAAAAAAAACGTATTATGGCCACATTTCTCAACGTAGGCACTTCTAACTTAACAAGTGCGTTAAGAATGATATATAGAAGGAACGCTGAAAGTTTCATCAAGATCGGTTTATAAATAAGACAGAAAATCAGCAAAGAAATTAAAGTTATTTTTAGACTCTGTACTTTAAAAAAGTACATAGTCTTCTAAGTTTGACGAAAGCGATTTGTGCGTAACAGGCAGAAGGAGTCATCTCCGACCCTATAAAGTATATATATTCTTGATCAGCATCAACAGCCGAGACGATATAGCCATGTCCGTCTGTCAGTCTGTCCGTCTGTCCGTCCGTATGAACACCTAGATCTCAGAGACTATAAGAGCTAGAGTTACCAAATTTGGTGACAACACTCTTATAGTATGCAGGCAGATCAAGTTTGTTTTAGATTTTTGCCACGCCCATTTCCGCCCCCCGCAAATCGAAAAAACGTATTATAAGAGCTACAGAGCTTGCCACACTTGGCAGATTTGGTACACATGGAGTGTACATGTGTGCGGACGCTTTCCGAAAATTTCATCGGGATCGAACCATAAACAAAGGAGATTTTAAGGAATGAATGACCAACAAATTCATAAGGGCTGAGCAGCATTAGAGCAACAACAACAGCAAGACTCGCTACGAGTGCGTGGGTTCAAATCTCGCTGCTGACAATTTAAATTTGAGTTTTATTTTTCAACTATTATTTAATTGTTGTTATTTGATTTAAATATATATTATAAATTCTGCATCATTTGTCAGAAAGTAGCAAAATCTTTAAAAAATGTAAATAATAAAATTTAGTTAGAAATTCGAATTCTTCTATGTTATTGAAAACCAAATTTCATTGATCCTCAAAAGCATCAAGTTTGATACATATACTTATCATTTTTAGACCCGGTACCCAAAGGCCAATGAGTTTGTGCTACGTATGTAACAGGCAGAAGGAAACATCTCCGACAATATAAAGGCTATATATTCTTGTTCAGCATCAACAGCCGAGACGATATAGCCATGTCCGTCCGTCTGTCAATATGAACATCCAGATCTCAGGGACTATAAGAGCTAGAGCTACCAAAATTGGTGACAACACTCCTATAGTGTACATGCAGATCTAGTTTGTGTTAAAAGTTCGCCACGCCCCCCTTCCGCCCCCCGCAAATCGAATTAAAAACGTAATTCTAGACTTCATTCATAGCTACATACTTCAGATTTGGCACACATAGTGTGTGCATATGTTAGGACGTTTTGTGTTTCATCAAGATCGGACCATAAACAAAGCATATAATAAGATAACTAATTATTACAAGCTGATGGCGGCTTCAGCGGCAATTAATTGCATTAATTATAAGAACAACAAGACACTCTGCGAGTACGCGAGTTAAAATCTCGGTGCTGACCATTTTTATACCCTGTACAGGGATATATTAACTTTGTGAAAAAATTTTTTGTAACAGGCAGAAGGAGACATCTCCGACCCTATAAAGTATATATATTCTTGATCAGCATCAACAGCCGAGTCGATTGAGCCATGTCCGTCTGTCTGTCCGTCCGTCTGTCCGGCTGTATGAACGCGTCGATCTCAGCAACTATAAGAGCTAGAGACACCAAATTTGGCATCAAGGTTCCTGTATACTATACGCAGATCAAGTTTACCTTACCCTTCTACCGCAATTTGGAAAAAACGAATAATAGCTACATTTTTCAACGTAGACACTTCCAACTTAACAGGTGCTTAAAGAATATCATATAGAAGCAATGCTAAGAGTTTCATCAACCATAAACCATAAACAAAGGAGATTTTAAGGAATGAATGACCAACAAATTCATAAGGGCTGAGCAGCATTAGAGCAACAACAACAGCAAGACTCGCTACGAGTGCGTGGGTTCAAATCTCGCTGCTGACAATTTAAATTTGAGTTTTATTTTTCAACTATTATTTAATTGTTGTTATTTGATTTAAATATATATTATAAATTCTGCATCATTTGTCAGAAAGTAGCAAAATCTTTAAAAAATGTAAATAATAAAATTTAGTTAGAAATTCGAATTTATGTACATATTTGTCAAATGCTAAAATTCGTGCTGCATAAGTATTGAGATTGCTGCCTGTGAACCTCATAAGTCAGTAGCTCAACTTAGAAGACGTGGGATTTGCAAGCGAGAGGTCTGGGGTTCCAAACTACAACGTCAGCTTATAATTTTCTTTTTTTAATTTTTTCCCACGCCTTCTATTTTGGGTCCTCACGAAAAGTACAGAGTCTCCCACTGTCGACTGCGGTCGACTGTAGTCTTACCCTCCTTCAGTTGTAAATACTGATGCAAGGTACTATACTGTCGCATGCGCATCGACTGATCCGCTTGTTTTACACTTACAATGTCGTTTGCGACAAACTTTAAATAAGTACCAAGAGCTTTGGATTATATTTCACCAAATTTTTATACCCTGTACAGGGATATATTAACTTTGTGAAAAAATGTCCGTCTGTCTGTCCGTCTGTATGAACGCGTCGATCTCAGCAACTATAAGAGCTAGAGACTCCAAATTTGGCATGAAGGTTCCTTTTATACCGTCCGCAGATCAAGTTTGTTTCAAATTTTGGATACCTCTCCGCCTTCCTCCGCAAATCGATCAAAGCTCATTATACCCTGTTAACAGCATGTATTTCTGAACGTAGATTTAACAGGTGTTTAAAAAATACTGTTCTGAAACACATGTGAAAGTTTCATAAAGATCGGTCCAGGAATAAGGAAGACATTCAGAAAAGAAAGAAGAAAGAAAATGTTTAAACATTTTGAAATGAATCGCACTGCTTTGCCAACAATTAGAATTCATAGGACGCTCACAGCTGCTAGCTTTTGCAAGTGAACACATTCTCGCCGAAAAGCTGAGTGTTGTGTCATTTCAAGTGTTATACTGCTTGCCGACAATTATATTGCAAGTCTAAACGTAATGTATGCAGAGATTTGTATAAAATAATCAATTAATTGTGATTTACTGTAAAAGTTGCCAGAAAAAACTATAGAGTACGTTTATTATAGAGAACTGTACAGGGTATTATACTGTCGGCTGCGGTCGACAGTAGCCTTTCCGACTGGTTCTTATAAAATTCGTTGCATACCAATTGCGCCCTTAGAAGTTATTTCAATAAAACTGATTAAACCTCGCAATAAAAACAAGTGGCAGTGCAATGGAAGAAGAAGAGCGCAATGCAACTACACGCATTACTGCACTGACTGTACGCCCACAATATGACAAAAAAATTAATAATAATCATGTAAAATATATTTAACCTGTTTTGTAACCCTTTGAATGGTTTTTTTTTATGTCCTGCAATGGTTTTGGGGAATTTTGAGCAGTTACATTCAGGTAAAAGTATAGAAATGTGCAATGTTTCCATTCTGATCTTTATAAATGGATGTTACTACCTATATTAGTACATCATTTGGGTTTTGTTTTTTACGTAGTTCAACCATTTAGCACTGCAATAGAAAAACAAGCGGATCAGTCGAGCGCGCGCGACTGTATAATACCCTGTGCAGTTTTCTAAATTAAGTATAATAGAAGTAAGAATATTCTAACGACACTGTGCATAGTCTTGTGTCGCAGGCGTTCGCTGTCTCGCTCGCACACATGTGCTGCGTGCAAAGCATCATTTCTTTTCTGATTATCTTTCTTAGTTATAGACCGATCTTAATGAAATGACTGTTTTAATATGATATTCTTAAAGCACACGCCAAGTTAGAAGAGTCTACTCTGAGAAATGCGGTCATAATTGTAAATACTGATGCAAGGTACTATACTGTCGCATGCGCCTCGACTGATCCGCTTGTTGATCAAGTAAATGTATGTCAAAGGAGTGATGAGGTTTCATTATGATGGGTGTTAGTGTTGAAGCATACCGATACTGTCTGGTCATACGTCCTATGGCACGACCGGTGAGCGACTTTCCGTCTGTCATCTTACTTGTCCCTATCTGTTAGACCTAACAGCGGATTACTGAACAACACACAGATCCATTACAACACGCTCAGTCCATATAGCCAACTTGCTTGGACCTCGCTTCTTTGCATAAGGAACACTCTATCTGTCTGGTTACATAAATAACGTAAATCAAAATATATATTTGACATTTACTGTTTAAAATCTGCGACATGTACATATCTAATAGCTTGTTGCGCTGAGCTTGCAAAGTATTCTATACGCTACATATGGATTTAAATGTGTATATACACATATGTATTTATGTCAAGCTATAGCACATGTTGGCCCAACAAAACGATACAATGCAAAATGTTCTTTTCTTTCTTTTGTGAATAACTTTCTTATTTCTGAAACTTTTAGAAAAAAAGTTTATTAAACTTTTAGATGTCTTCTAAGATTTAATATAGACTAGCCAATAATGGCGACAGTGCTTAAGCTGGTGGGCATGTAATATTCTAGTTGGATTTCATCCAACAGGAAGAAACGATTTTAGGGACTTGACCAATGGTTCAATGTATTTTGGTGAACATACCTTTTTACCAGTGTATCGCTATTAAGCCAGTCGGCAATGTAGTTATAGTGTTTAGTCTGGACTATATCTAAGCTAGGCACTAAAGCACAAAAGGAAATGCTGAACATAATTTTTTCGGGAGCATATGGACACTAGATTGCTGATTTTTGGCACTGATACTCTTAGATTATCAAGTGCTCCCGGGGCTTGAGGGGTGTAGTGAGTAAATCAGTAAATATTTGCACTGCGCATAGGTTATTCCTAAAGCTCTAATAGAACCACTAGAATTTTATTGCGGAACTTGATTATACTAGTTTCACACTTTTAGCATTTCTACAGTTTAATCTCAATCTTTGGCAATTAAAATGCCATCAAACTTAGAATTATCTTATAAAAGGTACCTGCAATGATACTCCTTTTCGAATGCGACTGTATGTGATAAAAATACAATTGTCTCATATAATTATTACTTTAATACTTACACTACAAAACAGATTCTTAAGATTTTTAAATCATCCTAAAAACTCCTATTATCATCCAAAGTACTCATATTCAGACATACGGATTGGACATATGGTATATAGCTGCTGACTTCCTTAAAAACTTAGTCCAATCTGGCAATCCAATCTAAGCACTGGTAGGAAATTTTCCGTTTGTCAGAAGCACCTAAATATACTAACAATTATGGAAATAATAAAATCTCTTTCAAAAATACCTCACCTCAAGACACACCTCAGCAAGACAAATGAGTCGTATTTTCATTGAACAACCAACATAAAGAAAGCTTAAAATATCCAGAATAATTTTCAATTCTTAAGAATCCTTGAGAAATAACGCTCTGCAATATTCCAATCATTGTGCTGGTCATTTTACGATACTTATTCGATGTAATATTTGTATATGCATCTGTTTTATACTTTGAACAGTTTGAACATTTTATGTCAAATTATTTTTCCTCGACAAGCTTTATGCAGCGTATTATACACTTTTGTATTCCATCCAAATATTAATAATCCTTAAAGGTCGTCAAAATAGGGAAGCAGTTCAAAACCAATTTATTAGATTTGACCATGGCGTGCACCCGTGCATAATAGTCTTGATGGGTCAGTACTTCTTCGATTGCCAAATTCGAACATCTTTGCCTTCATTTAATCAGTTTAAAAGATTAAAATCCAAACAAACTCTGACCATGAAAACACAACACAGATGCGCACAGGCCGGAATTTGTGTCGTGGCCCATCGTAGCTTTTTTTGCCTGTTGTGCAGAAGGAATGTGGCCGACTCTATGAAGTAGTACATATATTTTTTACCAATATAAACATATGAGTCGATTAGTCCGTCTGTCTGTTTATAAACGCGTCTATTTCAGCATCTTTAACTGTCGTTTTTCCTCTTGCGTGAGTATGTGTATGTACACAAGTTAAAATAACTACAGTGAGCCGCTAAAGTCACCGTACCCCATATACATTTTCACGAAACACGCTGTAACTTTGTCAAAGTTTTAGTAAACAAAAAAGTTTTGTTGAACATTTATACATGAATTTATTATTTACAATATATCACTTAAAATACATTTATACTTTATTTTAGTCTAATATTATTACTAACAAGCGGATCAGTCGAGCGCGCGCGACAGTATAAAACCCTGTGCAGTTTTATAAATTAAGTATTTTGATTATAATAGAAATAGGAACGTAGCAGGTGTTTATTGAAGAATACTCTTTTGACACTCTCATTTGGCATATGATTTCTGCTTATTTCTTGCTTATATCAGCAAGCTTTCACATATGTATACATATTCAATCAAAGCTGAGTGTTACGACACTTAATTTTCTTATGCTTGTGTCATAGTAGTTCGCTATCTCGCTCGCACACATGTGCAAATATGGTAAGCAGACTCATGTATCACAGTCGTTCGCTGTCTCGCTCGCACACATGTGCTGCCTGCTGCTCAACGATTCAATGGAAAAACAAGCGGATCAGTCGAGGCGCATGCGACAGTATAGTACCTTGCATCAGTACTTACAACTGAAGGAGGGTAAGACTACAGTCGACCGCAGTCGACAGTGGGAGACTCTGTACTTTTCGTGAGGACCCAAAATAGAAGGAGACGTGGGAAAAATTAAAAAAAGAAAATTATAAGCTGACGTTGTAGTTTGGAACCCCAGACCTCTCGCTTGCAAATCCCACGTCTTCTAAGTTGAGCTACTGACTTATGAGGTTCACAGGCAGCAATCTCAATACTTATGCAGCACGAATTTTAGCATTTGACAAATATGTACATAAATTCGAATTTCTAACTAAATTTTATTATTTACATTTTTTAAAGATTTTGCTACTTTCTGACAAATGATGCAGAATTTATAATATATATTTAAATCAAATAACAACAATTAAATAATAGTTGAAAAATAAAACTCAAATTTAAATTGTCAGCAGCGAGATTTGAACCCACGCACTCGTAGCGAGTCTTGCTGTTGTTGTTGCTCTAATGCTTCTCAGCCCTTATGAATTTGTTGGTCATTCATTCCTTAAAATCTCCTTTGTTTATGGTTCGATCCCGATGAAATTTTCGGAAAGCGTCCGCACACATGTACACTCCATGTGTACCAAATCTGCCAAGTGTGGCAAGCTCTGTAGCTCTTATAATACGTTTTTTCGATTTGCGGGGGGCGGAAGTGGGCGTGGCAAAAATCTAAAACAAACTTGATCTGCCTGCATACTATAAGAGTGTTGTCACCAAATTTGGTAACTCTAGCTCTTATAGTCTCTGAGATCTAGGTGTTCATACGGACGGACAGACGGACAGACTGACAGACGGACATGGCTATATCGTCTCGGCTGTTGATGCTGATCAAGAATATATATACTTTATAGGGTCGGAGATGACTCCTTCTGCCTGTTACGCACAAATCGCTTTCGTCAAACTTAGAAGACTATGTACTTTTTTAAAGTACAGAGTCTAAAAAATAACTTTAATTTCTTTGCTGATTTTCTGTCTTATTTATAAACCGATCTTGATGAAACTTTCAGCGTTCCTTCTATATATCATTCTTAACGCACTTGTTAAGTTAGAAGTGCCTACGTTGAGAAATGTGGCCATAATACGTTTTTTTTTAATTGCGGTGGTGGGGGGAAAGATATCGAAAATCTAACGTAAGCTCGATCTGGAGAGGGTATACAGGAACCTACATGCCAAATTTGGTCTCTAGCTCTTATATTTGTTGAGATTGACGCGTTCATACAGACAGACGGACAGACAGACGGACATGGCTCAATCGACTCGGCTATTGATACTGATTAAGAATATATATACTTTATAGGGTCGGAGATGCCTCCTTCTGCCTGTTACATACATTTGCACAAAATTATTATACCCTTTTTTGCCTATTTTTAATGGGCACAGGGTATAAAAATCTAAAAATACTCAACAATTTGTGTCAACAAAAGTCTACGTACTCTTACTTGCTTGTACTGTCTGGCGCCAACGTTCTTCTTAAAAGTAACGGAGATTTTTAAAACATGTGTGCAAGCACGTCGAAATTCTTAATACTTAGTATGCTTGCTTGAGCTGGACGAAATTAGCATATTTCATGGTAAAAATGTCGCTTAAAGAATTCACCCTAGAAGAACGCAGGCGGATCTTGCAGCTCCACACAACGGAGCAAAAGTCATATGCAGAGATAGCCAACGTAATGTCCAGAAGCAAATCAACCATCCAAACTTTAAAAATAAGACCAGAGATGGCCGGCCATCTGTACTTTCAGATCGCGACAAACGCCAAATAAAACATTTGGTGGACAAGGATCCATTTTTTAGCGCAGTAAAGATTGCTTCAAAACTCTGTTGTCATACTCAGAAATATATACACCCGGAAACCATTCATAGAGCCATAAAATCTTACAACTTTAAGTCGTTCACTCCTCGCAAGAAGCCACACGTGAACTTAATTAATCGTAAGAAGCGTTTTGAATTTGCTAAAGCCTACATAGACAAGTCAGTTGATTTTTGGCATAAGATAATATTCTCAGCTGAGTCGAAATTTAATATTTTTGGATTGGACGGGCGCCTTCGCGTGTGGAGAAGAGCCGGGGAAGCGGAAAAACACGCGGCGGTGGCCTTATGGTTTGGTGTTGCATAGCTGCATCAGGCGTTGGAAACCGAGACTTTATTAATGGCGTGATGGACCAATTCAAGTACATTGATATTCTTAAAAGAAAATTGAAAATCAGTGCTGAGAAACTTGGTATAGGACATGAACGTCGATCATGGAGCTACGCTGTTGGATAGATTGTGTACGTAACCTAAGCTAACCATTTCGACAGCAGCTAATACCTAGATCAAACGTTCTTGCTACAGATTACTTGTCGCAGTTCAACCGCATATTTAAGCCCGATTATGTTCCTGATCTTAGCAAAATTAAGGGCTACATTGTTGGTGAACATGGCGAAACGATTGAATTCAACTAAAACACCTTTGTGGAGACTGCGAAGCGCCAATCTAACTTTGGCAACGACGAGGTGACCATTTTCATTCAGGGTCTGCCTGAGAGCTGTAACCAAGTGATTAACGCCAACCGTAAGCTGGTGCAAGCCTTTGAAAAACGTTATAATCTCCAGAGATACATCGGTCAACTCAATGACAAGGAAAACAAAAGTATCACCAGGAACAGAACGGCACCGTGACCGGCGATCTGGTGGTCATTATAGTGGGCAATCTTATTGAAGACCTTCAACAGTATACAAAATTAAATGTGGAACGCATTGGCGAAATTATTGGTGATATTCTTGTACAACTGATCAACGATGTAAATGTTCCCCAGGAAATTATCCATCTGATTGGTCAAGGACCCGCTGCTCACATTGTCGGCAGTGCTGATCGTCAGTACACCCGTCAAACCGGTCATAAGCTGCGCCGCATCACTGGTCTGGACACCTCTAAACTATACACCAAGCCTGACAACAAATTGAGCGGTCTGGCCCGTGGTGATGCTGATTTTGTTGATGCTATTCATACGTCTTCATATGGTATGGGTACCTCAGCTCGCCTTGCCGATGTTTACTTTTTTCCAAATGGTCCAGCCAATGGTGTTCCCGGCACTGACAACGTTGTAGAGGCGTCTCTGCGTGCCACCCGCTTTGCTGAGTCCGTTCAGCCAGGCAACGAACGAAACTTTCCTGCGAGCCTCGCCAGCTCCTACAATGAATACAAGCAGAAGAAAGGATATGGCATGCGCGCCTATATGGGCATTGCCACCGGTTATGACACCCGGGGCGATTATATGTTGGAAGTGAACTCGAAGAGTCCCTTTGGCCGCAATACCCATTCCCAGACACAGAACGGTGACAATTCTACTCATGAATAATGGAGACAACGGGATCAGAAATCCTTCGCATAAGTCGCTTGGTCAGAAAGTTTAGTAACCAACAAATTTAATTTTCTATTAAACGTCGCGCTTTATTTGGTTTTTAAATACAATTTGCGATTTTTTTGATTCATTAAATTAAATATTTATTAATTCATTAAATATGATCATTTAGGTAAATTATTCTATAGCAAATTAACCATTAATTCGCACATCTCCACTGTAGTTAATGATTCCAAGTGGGTTAGTTTGGCTTTATTAAACGTTGGCCCATGGAATTTAATTATATTTTTCGCACTAAACCATTTTTAGACCCGGTACCCAAAGGGTACAGTGGCTTATGTATTTGTGCTATGTATATAACAGGCAGAAGGAAACATCTCCGACCCTATAAAGTATACATATTCTTGATCAGCATCAATAGCCGAGACGATATAGCCAAGTCCGTCTGTCCGTATAAATACTTAGATCTCAGAGACTATAAGAGCTAGAGTTACCAAATTTGGTGACAACACTCCTATAGTGTGCACACCCTCTTCCGCTCACGCAAGTCGAAAAAACGTATAACTAGACTTCATATATAGCTACAGATTTGGCACACATAGTGTGTGCTTATGTTTGGACGTTTTGAGAATGAAAGATCGGACCATAAACAATGCAGTTAATAAGATAACTAATTATCACAAGCTCATGGCAGCTTTAGCGACAATTAATTGCATTAAATGTAACAACAACAAAAACAAGACCTTCTGTGAGTACGCGAGTTCAAGTCTCGGTGCTGACCATTTTTCATTTCAGTTTTTTTTTTTTATATATGTATATTATTAATTAACTGTTTAATATTATTTTGTTTACATATATGTTATTAATGTTGCCCATATGTCATAAGAAGAAGAAATAACACAGTTTTGTTAGAAATTTGATCTCAAATCTAAGAGTGAACGATATTCAGAGAGAATCATTGAAACAAAAGAAACAAGCGGATCAGTCGAGCGCGCGCGACAGTATAAAACCCTGTGCAGTTTTATAAATTAAGTATTTTGCTTATAATAGAAATAAGAACGTAGCAGGTGTTTATTAAAGAATACTCTTTTGAAACTATCATTTAGCATATGATTTCTGCTTATTTCTTGCTTATAACAGCAAGCTTTCACATATGTATACATATTCAATCAAAGCTGAGTGTTACGACACTTAATTTACTTATGCTTGTGTCGTAGTAGTTCGCTATCTCGCTCGCACACATGTGCAAATATGGTAAGCAGACGCATGTATCACAGTCGTTCGCTGTCTCGCTCGCTCACATGTGCTGCCTGCTGCTCAACGATTCCGTGGAAAAAAAATAACTTTAATTTCTTTGCTGATTTTCTGTCTTATTTATAAACCGATCTTAATGAAACTTTCAGCGTTCCTTCTATATATCATTCTTAACGCACTTGTTAAGTTAGAAGTGCCTACGTTGAGAAATGTGGCCATAATACGTTTTTTTTTGAATTGCGGGGGTGGGGGGAAAGATATCGAAAATCTAACATAAACTCGATCTGGAGAGGGTATACAGGAACCTTCATGCCAAATTTGGTGTCTCTAGCTCTTATAGTTGCTGAGATCGACGCGTTCATACAGACAGACGGACAGACAGACGGACATGGCTCAATCGACTCGGCTATTGATACTGATTAAGAATATATATACTTTATAGGGTCGGAGATGCCTCCTTCTGCCTGTTACATACATTTGCACAAAATTATTATACCCTTTTTTGCCCATTTTTAATGGGCACAGGGTATAACTAGCAAAACGGTCAAAGAGAGGGAAGTGAGAATATATTCTGCATTTGTCAGCCGAAGTCATTTGCAATGGCGCAGTTGTTAGAGCGTTGGCACAGCATTCAGGAGATCCTGAGTTTGAGTCTTGGTCGATTCCTTTTGCTAATTACAAAATATTTTATGTGAAGTGAATATCCCTTTTTATAATACTAATAATTATAATTATTTTGTGCAAATGTATGTAACAGGCAGAAGGAGGCATCTCCGACCCTATAAAGTATATATATTCTTAATCAGTATCAATAGCCGAGTCGATTGAGCCATGTCCGTCTGTCTGTATGAACGCGTCGATCTCAGCAACTGTAAGAGCTAGAGACACCAAATTTGGAATGAAGGTTCCTGTATACCCTCTCCAGATCGAGTTTATGTTAGATTTTCGATATCTTTTCCCCCACCCCCGCAATTAAAAAAAAAAAGTATTATGGCCACATTTCTCAACGTAGGCACTTCTAACTTAACAAGTGCGTTAAGAATAATATATAGAAGGAACGCTGAAAGTTTCATTAAGATCGGTTTATAAATAAGACAGAAAATCAGCAAAGAAATTACCATATTTGCACATGTGTGCGAGCGAGATAGCGAACTACTACTACACAAGCATAAGTAAATTAAGTGTCGTAACACTCAGCTTTGATTGAATATGTATACACATGTGAAAGCTTGCTGATATAAGCAAGAAATAAGCAGAAATCATATGCTTAATGAGAGTTTCAAAAGAGTATTCTTCAATAAACACCTGCTACGTTCTTATTTCTATTATAAGCAAAATACTTAATTTATAAAACTGCACAGGGTTTTATACTGTCGCGCGCTCTCGTTTTTTACATTAAAATGTGAATGTTTGCTTAGACAAGTCTTTTCGAGTGGAAAAGCATGCCATTAAAAATCTTTGTATTATTATATTAATACATACATACCGGGTCTTATACTGTGGAGCACCTCAACTGTAACTTTCCGGCTGGTTTATTATCGAAATACTTTTATTTTTATAGAGACTGGATTTTCATAGAATTTCATATATTTTATTCGTAACATTCAATAAATTATGCAAAAAGTAAGGAAACTACAATCGTTTGAACTACTATGTAGGTTTGCTCTAGTTCTTCAAACGTTGTCAATACGTTTCCCTTTTTATTTTAGAATGAAGAAGCAAGCTCAACTGATAAACAGTGTAGCACAAAAGTACCTAATCGCTAAAAAACAAGCGGATCAGTCGAGGCGCATGCGACAGTTTAGTACCCTGCATCAGTATTTACAACTGAAAGAGGCTAAGACTACAGTCGACCGCAGTCGAGAGTGGGAGACTCTGTACTTTTCGTAAGAAGCAAAAAAAGAAGGGGGCGCGACAAAAATTGAAAATCTAAAAAAACAAGCGGATCAGTCGAGCGCGCGCGACAATATAAAACCCTGTGCAGTTTTATAAATTAAGTATTTTGATTATAATAGAAATAAGAACGTAGCAGGTGTATTGAAGAATACTCTTTTGATTTCTGTGCTTGCTTATATCAGCAAGCTTTCACATTTGTATAGAATCAAAAGCTGAGTGTTACGACACTTAATTTACTTATGCTTGTGTCGTAGTAGTTCGCTATCTCGCTCGCACACATGTGCAAATATGGTAAGCAGACGCATGTATCACAGTCGTTCGCTGTCTCGCTCGCACACATGTGCTGCCTGCTGCTCAACGATTCAATGGAACAATAACTTTAATTTCTTTGCTGATTTTCTGTCTTATTTATAAACCGATCTTGATGAAACCTTCAGCATTGCTTCTATATGATATTCTTTAAGCACCTGTTAAGTAAGAAGTGTCTACGTTGAAAAATGTGGCTATTATAGGTTTTTTTTTTTTCAAATTGCGCGGGATGGGGGAGGTATCCAAAATTTAAAATAAACTTGATCTGCGTATGGTGTACAGGAACCTTGATGCCAAATTTGGTGTCTCTAGCTCTTATAGTTGCTGAGATCGACGCGTTCATACAGCCGGACAGACGGACGGACAGACAGACGGACAAGGCTCAATCGACTCGGCTGTTGGTGCTGATCAAGAATATATATACTTTATAGGGTCGGAGATGCCTCCTTCTGCCTGTTACAAAAATTTTTCACAAAGTTAATATATCCCTGTACAGGGTATAAAAACATCTCAGTTTTTCCTGCACCTCACTTGCTCGCCAATATTTAAAATGCAAATGATCATTAGAATAATCAATTCTTGAAAGGCAAACTCTATCTAATATAACAAAAATCATAATAAAAGAGTATTTTTTACAAATATCTGCATACATTACGTTAAGACTTGGAATATACTTGTCGGCAAGCAGTACGACATTTGAAGTAACACAACTCAGATTTTCGGCGAGAATGTGCTCACTTGCAAAAGCTAGCAGCTATAAGCATGCAATTAATTCTAATTTCCATATGATTACTCCAAAAATGTCCGTCTGTCTGTCTGTCCGCCTGTATGAACACGTCGATCTCAGCAACTATAAGAGCTAGAGACACCAAATTTTGCATCAAGGTTCCTGTATACGGTCCGCAGATTAAGTTTATTTCAAATTTTGGATACCTCCCGACATCGCCCGCAAATCGATCAAAACGATTTGCAAACTCTTTATAGCCTGTGTTTCTGAACGTACACATTTCTAGCTTAATAGTAGGTGCTTAAAGAATAATGTTCTGAAGCACATGTGAAAGTAAAGATCGTCCTGGAATAAGGGAGACATTCAGAAAAGAAAGTCGAAAGAAAAGACTAGACTTATGTATGCTGAGTTTTGTAAAATATAATCATTTATTATGATATTTGTAATATTAGAAAGAGTATGTCCTTCAAGATTTTTTTACAATTTCTTTTTGATAAAGGCGATAATGCAAGCAAGGCAACTCAAATTGTTTACAATGCTATTGTTACAATTTTGGTTTCGAAAGCTCAGCTCTGGCATCTCAGAAGCCGTAGCAAGAGCTTAACATTGACCACAAAACAGTTTAGAGCCAGTTACAAAAAGCTGGATTTAGAAAGAAGCTAGATTTTTAAGTGCCTCACGAATTCTCTGCGAACTTTTGATGGTGCCTGATAATGAAAATTGAGTCACAGAATGAAATTGATTGATTGACCAAAAGCGACCAAAATTTACCAATAGGAAAGGTATTGTGATCCATCAAACTTAAGGAGCTCGGATGGAAAGTTTTGATCCATTTACCGTATAGTCGGGATCTCGCACCAAGCGGTTATCATCTTTTTTCGTTCTTACAAAATTTTCCTAACGATAAAATAATTAAATCAATTGAGGACTGTGAAACTCTATTGGTCGAGTTTTTAAACAGCAAGGATCATAGCTTCCTCAAGAGTGGAATTTTAAAAGTATACTCAAAATGGCAACAAGTCATTGAACAAAACGGGAAATATTTTACTTAAATAAGACAGCCAAAAGTCGTAATAAATTATTTTTTCTCCAACCTAATATTTATCATGTAGCTTCCTTAGGATAACCGGTCGAAGTCAAATGCAGACCTCGTCAAGGGCTTTAGCTTTTGTTTGAAATTATGAAATTAATTTGATTAATTAATAAGTATTTCGGTTATATTCTGATTCCATTCATATATAAACATATATATATATATATATGTAAATATATTGCCGCTTACTGCATATAGATCATAATGATCGGCCAAGAAAAAGAAAGTTATTCATAAAAGAAAGAAGAATGAAAAGAACAATATGCTTGTATAAATATGTGTGTGTGTGCATATGAAAATGAAAATAGCTGAGATGTATTGCATGAGCTGCTAGACCAGATTTCTCAGATTAAATGCGGTCGTCTTGAGAGGTTACAACTAAAAATGTAATGTTGCGATATTGATTTAGAGAATTTTGACATTTACGTGTAGAAACATTAATATTAATTTTGGTACAGGTTTTGTGAGGTGCGCTTGACTGATCCACTTGCCTATTTTCTTTTTGTAGCTTTTATAATTGTAGATCGATCTTTGTATCTCTTTCGGGAATGTTTCACAATGCTATTCTTTAAGCATATCTTATTTTGGAAAATCCTACTCTGCAAAATTAAGGCTATAATTACTTGCAAATACCTTTTTTTTTTAATTTTCGAGGAGGGGTAAAGGTAGCAAAATGGAAAATAGACCCGATATGAGATACATGTAGAAACATTCACGCCAAACCTGGTGTCGCGTTTATACGGACAGACGGACGATCTGACTGAAGGATATTGCCAATTTACTCGGCTGTTGATAGTGACCATTAATATGTATAAAACAACATGCACCGCAATGAAACACCAAACAATAAGTCAATGGTGAACAATTTGGATGTAATATCAAGGATATCTTCATTATGGGGGGAAACTATAAGGGTGTCGGAAATTCTTCACGCTCTGCTGAGTTCAATTTTCATTCGGATCCAGAGGCGGCTCATGCTGTACTGTTAAAGACACGCTATCCAATCACTATACTGCCGTGGGAGCCGTACACCAAAGATATTTTAACATATCTATTGGAGATAACAAGCATTAAAATAAAAGTATATATTCACTTATAGAAGTGGAGACTGGATGAATTTGGTAATCGTGCTGCATATCTCGCCCACCTTGCTATCAATATTTTAACTAAGGTAGAAAGCGCACAGTGGCTGCCCATGCAACATGAACCCATGCTTCAATAGTTGGAACCCATGTGTTGCCTTAATAGTGGCATCATGGCTCTTTGATAAACAATTTATCAAAAAAAGTAGCACTTGGCATGCAACTGTCGATCTTACTGGCACACACACTCGTGGATAGATGGTACTTGATCGGTAACCAAAGGGTACAGTGGCTTATGTATTTGTGCTATGTATATAACAGGCAGAAGGAAACATCTCTGACCCTATAAAGTATACATATTCTTGATCAGCATCAATAGCCGAGACGATATAGCCAAGTCCGTCTGTCCGTATAAATACTTAGATCTCAGAGACTATAAGAGCTAGAGTTACCAAATTTGGTGACAACACTCCTATAGTGTGCACGCCCTCTTCCGCTCACGCAAGTCGAAAAAACGTATAACTAGACTTCATATATAGCTACAGATTTGGCACACATAGTGTGTGCTTATGTTTGGACGTTTTGAGAATGAAAGATCGGACCATAAACAATGCAGTTAATAAGATAACTAATTATCACAAGCTCATGGCAGCTTTAGCGACAATTAATTGCATTAAATGTAACAACAACAACAACAAGACCTTCTGTGAGTACGCGAGTTCAAGTCTCGGTGCTGACCATTTTTCATTTCATTTTTTTTTTTTATATATATATATTATTAATTAACTGTTTAATATTATTTTGTTTACATATATGTTATTAATGTTGCCCATATGTCATAAGAAGAAGAAATAACAAAGTTTTGTTAGAAATTTGATCTCAAATCTAAGAGTGAACGATATTCAGAGAGAATCATTGAAACAAAAGAAACTAGCAAAACGGTCAAAGAGAGGAAAGTGAGAATATATTCTGCATTTGTCAGCCGAAGTCATTTGCAATGGCGCAGTTGTTAGAGCGTTGGCACAGCATTCAGGAGATCCTGAGTTTGAGTCTTGGTCGATTCCTTTTGCTAATTACAAAATATTTTATGTGAAGTGAATATCCCTTTTTATAATAATAATAATTATAATAATTTTGTGCAAATGTATGTAACAGGCAGAAGGAGGCATCTCCGACCCTATAAAGTATATATATTCTTAATCAGTATCAATAGCCGAGTCGATTGAGCCATGTCCGTCTGTCTGTCCGTCTGTCCGTCTGTCTGTATGAACGCGTCGATCTCAGCAACTGTAAGAGCTAGAGACACCAAATTTGGCATGAAGGTTCCTGTATACCCTCTCCAGATCGAGTTTATGTTAGATTTTCGATATCTTTTCCCCCACCCCCGCAATTAAAAAAAAAACGTATTATGGCCACATTTCTCTACGTAGGCACTTCTAACTTAACAAGTGCGTTAAGAATAATATATAGAAGGAACGCTGAAAGTTTCATTAAGATCGGTTTATAAATAAGACAGAAAATCAGCAAAGAAATTACCATATTTGCACATGTGTGCGAGCGAGATAGCGAACTACTACTACACAAGCATAAGTAAATTAAGTGTCGTAACACTCAGCTTTGTTTGAATATGTATACATATGTGGAAGCTTGCTGATATTAGCAAGAAATAAGCAGAAATCATATGCTTAATGAGAGTTTCAAAAGAGTATTCTTCAATAAACAGCTGCTACGTTCTTAAAATGTGAATGTTTGCTTAGACAAGTCTTTTCGAGTGGAAAAGCATGCCATTAAAAATCTTTGTATTATTATATTAATACATATTGTAATAATATGTTGTATATAACGGCTTAGATATGAATACCGGATCTTATACTGTGGAGCACCTCAACTGTAACTTTCCGGCTGGTTTATTATCGAAATACTTTTATTTTTATAGAGACTGGATTTTCATAGAATTTCATATGTTTTATTCGTAACATTTAATAAATTATGCAAAAAGTAAGGAAACTACAATCGTTTGAACTACTATGTAGGTTTGCTCTAGTTCTTCAAACGTTGTCAATACGTTTCCCTTTTTATTTTAGAATGAAGAAGCCAACTCAACTGATAAACAGTGTATCACAAAAGTACCTAATCGCTAAAAAAAAATGTTTCTCTCTTCGGCTGATTAGTTATCAGGTGCTTAAGTATATTTAAGCTAAATTTCAACTTCGCCGTACTTTGTATACCCTATTCGGAACATTATAATTTGTTAATCGGTAAACGAGTCAGGCGGGTCAAGGAGTCAGCATCAGTATTCAGTTTAAACAAGATGACACTTTTCTAATTCCCATAGTCTGGGTAAAATCATCAATTTATTAATGTGAAGTGGCGGCAATGTTTAAGATATAATAGTGAAAAGACTTGTATTGATAAGTGCTGTCACCCGACGAGTTGTTTAGTTATTAGTCGTTTAGTTGATTACTGCGCATAAAGACGAACACCTCGTGCCGACTACGACGGCTATTATGTGTAACGTAAACCAATGTAAAAAACCAGTCGGAAAGGCTACAGCCGACCGCAACCGACAGTATAATATCCTGTACTGTTCTCTATAATAAACATACTCTATAGTTTGGTCTGGAACTTTTATAGTACATCTCAATTAATTGATTATTTTATATAAATCTCTGCATACATTACATTTAGGCTTGCAATATAATTGTCGGCAAGCAGTATGACATTTGAAGTGACAAAACACTCAGCTTTTCGGCGAGAATGTGTTCACTGGCAAAAGCTAGCAGCTATGAGGGTCCAATGAATTCTAATTGTTGGCAAAGCAGTGCGATTCATTTCAAGATTTTCAAAAATTTTCTTTCTACTTTCTTTTCCGAATGTCTTCCTTATTCCTGGACCGATCTTTATGAAACTTTCACATATGTTTCAGAACAGTATTTTTTAAACACCTGTTAAATTAGAAATGTGTACGTTCGGAAATACAGGCTGTAAACAGGGTAAAAGAGATTGCAAATAGTTTTGATCGATTTGCGAGGGAAGGCGGGGAGGTATCCAAAATTTGAAATAAACTTGATCTGCGGACGGTATACAGGAACCTTTATGCTAGCTCTTATAGTTGCTGAGATCGACGCGTTCATACAGACGGACAGACAGACAGACAGACGGACATTTTTTCACTAAGTTAATATTGCCCTGTACAGGGTATAATTAGCTATACTGGATTGCGATGGTGGAAGCGATGATGCTTGGGCGCTACTTCTGCTTCTCCACGCGGAGCAATGTGGATACCTTCAGCTATTGGCAATGACTATTACCGGATGTGGTAACACAACTTGCGAAAACGCTGCCCGTAACATGAGATGTATACTTAAAGCTTGCTCCAGAGAGGATGTAAATACAACCAGAAAGGTTATTCCGGTATATGTACTACGTGCAACACAAAACAGTCCGTTAAATCCGTTACTGTTGTCGGTATAAAATTATAATGCGCTCTGAAAAGATATAAAAATTTATACACTTACACATATTAATGATACAAGCTTCAATAATATTCTATTAGTATTTACAGTATTTGAGTTTATAAAATTTGTCAAAGGCGAACACTCAGATGGATGCATCTCCGACCCTATCAAGTATATATATTCTTGATCAGCATCCGTTTCTCCGTTACTTCATCTGTTCAACTGTCATTCTGTTCGTCCATATGAACACCTAGATCTCAAAATCTATATATCTATCTATAAGAGCTCGAGTTACCAAATTTGACGACTTCACTCTTATATGTAGTATGCACGCAGATCAAGTTAAATTTAGATATTAACCTCGACTCCATCCCCTTGATTATGTCTGCTACTGTGCGGACGTCTTTTAAATATTTCATCACGAGCGGAGCATGAACTAAGAAGATATTAAGCTGCAACGCCTAAAATTACTATAATTAGAACAATAAGAAAACCCTTTTCGTTTTGAATGAACGCGTCGATCTCAGCAACTATAACAGCTAGAGACACCAAATTTGGCATAAAGGTTCCTGTATACAGTCCGCAGATTAAGTTTATTTCAAATTTTGGATGCCTCCCGACATCGCCCGCAAATCGATCAAAACGATTTGCAAACTCTTTATAGCCTGTGTTTCTGAACGTACACATTTCTAGCTTAATAGTAGGTGCTTAAAGAATAATGTTCTGAAGCACATGTGAAAGTAAAGATCGTCCTGGAATAAGGGGAGACATTCAGAAAAGAAAGTCGAAAGAAAAGACTAGACTTATGTATGCTGAGTTTTGTAAAATATAATCATTTATTATGATATTTGTAATATTAGAAAGAGTTTGTCCTTCAAGATTTTTTTACAATTTCTTTTTGATAAAGGCGATAATGCAAGCAAGGCAACTCAAATTATTTACAATGCTTATGGTCCCGATACTGCCTCGGCTAATAATGCACAATTTTGGTTTCGAAAGTTCAGCTCTGGCATCTCAGAAGCCGTAGCAAGAGCTTAACATTGACCACAAAACAGTTTAGAGCCAGTTACAAAAAGCTGGATTTAGAAAGAAGCTAGATTTTTAAGTGCCTCACGAATTCTCTGCGAACTTTTGATGGTGCCTGATAATGAAAATTGAGTCACAGAATGAAATTGATTGATTGACCAAAAGCGACAAAAATTGACCAATAGGAAAGGTATTGTGATCCATCAAACTTAAGGAGCTCGGATGGAAAGTTTTGATCCATTTACCGTATAGTCGGGATCTCGCACCAAGCGGTTATCATCTTTTTTCGTTCTTACAAAATTTTCCTAACGATAAAATAATTAAATCAATTGAGGACTGTGAAACTCTATTGGTCGAGTTTTTAAACAGCAAGGATCATAGCTTCCTCAAGAGTGGAATTTTAAAAGTATACTCAAAATGGCAACAAGTCATTGAACAAAACGGGAAATATTTTACTTAAATAAGACAGCCAAAAGTCGTAATAAATTATTTTTTCTCCAACCTAATATTTATCATGTAGCTTCCTTAGGATAACCGGTCGAAGTCAAATGCAGACCTCGTCAAGGGCTTTAGCTTTTGTTTGAAATTATGAAATTAATTTGATTAATTAATAAGTATTTCGGTTATATTCTGATTCCATTCATATATAAACATATATATATATATATATGTAAATATATTGCCGCTTACTGCATATAGATCATAATGATCGGCCAAGAAAAAAGAAAGTTATTCATAAAAGAAAGAAGAATGAAAAGAACAATATGCTTGTATAAATATGTGTGTGTGTGCATATGAAAATGAAAATAGCTGAGATGTATTGCATGAGCTGCTAGACCAGATTTCTCAGATTAAATGCGGTCGTCTTGAGAGGTTACAACTAAAAATGTAATGTTGCGATATTGATTTAGAGAATTTTGACATTTACGTGTAGAAACATTAATATTAATTTTGGTACAGGTTTTGTGAGGTGCGCTTGACTGATTCACTTGCCTATTTTCTTTTTTGTAGCTTTTATAATTGTAGATCGATCTTTGTATCTCTTTCGGGAATGTTTCACAATGCTATTCTTTAAGCATATCTTATTTTGGAAAATCCTACTCTTCAAAATTAAGGCTATAATTACTTGCAAATACCTTTTTTTTTTTAATTTTCGAGGAGGGGTAAAGGTAGCAAAATGGAAAATAGACCCGATATGAGATACATGTAGAAACATTCACGCCAAACCTGGTGTCGCGTTTATACGGACAGACGGACGATCTGACTGAAGGATATTGCCAATTTACTCGGCTGTTGATAGTGACCATTAATATGTATAAAACAACATGCACCGCAATGAAACACCAAACAATAAGTCAATGGTGAACAATTTGGATGTAATATCAAGGATATCTTCATTATGGGGGAAACTATAAGGGTGTCGGAAATTCTTCACGCTCTGCTGAGTTCAATTTTCATTCGGATCCAGAGGCGGCTCATGCTGTACTGTTAAAGACGCGCTGTCCAATCACTATACTGCCGTGGGAGCCGTGCACCAAAGATATTTTAACATATCTATTGTAGATAACCAAGAGAGTAAACACTCTTATCATTCTGCCAACCAACGTCAAGCATTAAAATAAAAGTATATATTCACTTATAGAAGTGGAGACTGGATGAATTTGGTAATCGTGCTGCATATCTCGCCCACCTTGCTATCAATATTTTAACTAAGGTAGAAAGCGCACAGTGGCTGCCCATGCAACATGAACCCATGCTTCAATAGTTGGAACCCATGTGTTGCCTTAATAGTGGCATCATGGCTCTTTGATAAACAATTTATCAAAAAAAGTAGCACTTGGCATGCAACTGTCGATCTTACTGGCACACACACTCGTGGATAGATGGTACTTGATCGGTAACCAAAGGGTACAGTGGCTTATGTATTTGTGCTATGTATATAACAGGCAGAAGGAAACATCTCCGACCCTATAAAGTATACATATTCTTGATCAGCATCAATAGCCGAGACGATATAGCCAAGTCCGTCTGTCCGTATAAATACTTAGATCTCAGAGACTATAAGAGCTAGAGTTACCAAATTTGGTGACAACACTCCTATAGTGTGCACGCCCTCTTCCGCTCACGCAAGTCGAAAAAACGTATTACTAGACTTCATATATAGCTACATATATGTTATTAATGTTGCCCATATGT
Source organism: Drosophila funebris (assembly GCA_018901825.1). Taxonomy (NCBI): domain Eukaryota; kingdom Metazoa; phylum Arthropoda; class Insecta; order Diptera; family Drosophilidae; genus Drosophila; species Drosophila funebris. Next base: position 29,718 of record JAEIFK010000493.1, on the reverse strand, counting down.
CATAAGAAGAAGAAATAACAAAGTTTTGTTAGAAATTTGATCTCAAATCTAAGAGTGAACGATATTCAGAGAGAATCATTGAAACAATATAAACTAGCAAAACGGTCAAAGAGAGGGAAGTGAGAATATATTCTGCATTTGTCAGACGCCGAAGTCATTTGCAATGGCGCAGTTGTTAGAGCGTTGGGACAGCATTCAGGAGATCCTGAGTTCGAGTCTGGGTCGATTCCTTTTGCTTATTAAAAAATATTTTATGTGAAGTGAATATCTCTTTTTTTTTTTACATTAAAATGTGAATGTTTTCTTAAACAAGTCTTTTCGAGTGGAAAAGCATGCCATTAAAAATCTTTGTATTATTATATTAATACATATTGTAATAATATGTTGTATATAACGGCTTAGGTATGTATACCGGGTCTTATACTGTGGAGCACCTCAACTGTAACTTTCCGGCTGGTTTATTATCGAAATACTTTTATTTTTATAGAGACTAGATTTTCATAGAATTTCATATATTTTATTCGTAACATTTAATAAATTATGCAAAAAGTAAGGAAACTACAATCGTTTGTACTACTATGTAGGTTTGATCTAGTTCTTCAAAAGTTGTCAATACGTGTAGGAATGGTAGATTGTAACCCCGATAGTTATTATGGCTTGTAGCCCTGGCAAATTAACAGAGAGATAGCATAACAGCCAGAGTACAGAGACCAGCATGAGTAGAGTGCGAAACGTAGAAGGGATAAGTTGTGCACTCGTCAAGAAGAGATCAGTGAATAAAAATAAGAACATTTAGATAAGAAGCAAAGAGAACATATAATTACAAACAATAAATAAATGTACAATAAACACATACTGCACACATATATAATAAAATACTAAATAATATAATACATATAAAATAAACCCACACTACAACTTGGGGGCTCAACCGGGATTATTTTTTTTGTGTGAAAAGATGCTACATAGACGAGACACAAAAACGTATTCGGCGTGCAGTGACTTTACATTTGTGCAGCAAAAAACAATAAGTGAAGATAGAGTGTACAAATTCAATCACCAAATTGACATTTGTACATACATATGCACATAGTATGTATGCAAGCAATTCTAGAAACGTGCACAAAGCGACAAACGAGAAAAGCGGTAAGCGACTAACGGCACTATCCGTAAAGCAAGCGATGACAAGAGATCGCAAGCGACGACAAGAGATCGGTGCGTACGAGTGGCATACCTAGCTAGCAGCAGTAAGCTACAAACAAGAAGGAGCAGCAAGCGAAAAACGGCATCATCCGTGAAGCAAGCTACGACAAGAGATCGGTACGTACGAGTGGCATAACTAGCTGAAGCAGGAGCGACAAACAAGAAGAAGCGGCATGCGACAAACGGCATCATCCGTGAAGCAAGCTACGACAAGAGATCGGTACGTAAGAGTGGCATAACTAGCTGAAGCAAGAGCGACAATCGAGAAAAGTAGCGAGCGACAAACGGCATCATCCGTTGGCAAGCGAAAACAGGCGTCGCGAGGCGTCTTCAAACAGAACACGTGTTCAGTTCCAGCAAGCAGAAAGCGAGTGGCGCAGTAGAGATGAACAAAAGTGAGCGACACACCAAAGACGACCGAAAGCGCACGGCGCAACAGAATTGCTAAATCAGAGGCATCGACGCTTACAGAGAAGCGTTGCAGAGGCATCGACGCTTACAGAGAAGCGTTGCAGAGGCATCGACGCTTACAGAGAAGCGTTACAGAGGTATCGACGCTTACAGAGAAGTGTTACGGAGCACGACGTTTGCAGAGAAGCGTTACCAGAGGTATCGAAGCTTACAGAGAAACGATACAGAGGCACGACGCTTACAGAGAAGCGTTACCAGAGATATCGACGCTTAGAGACAAGCGTTATCAAAGGTTCGCAGAGTTAACAGAGACTTCGACATCTACAGAGAAGCGTTACAGAGGCACGACGTTTGCAGAGAAGAATTAACATAAGGTATCGAGTAAGTGAGCAGCAGAAAATAACATTGCTAAAATATATCAGAAATATTTAAGAGACTCAATGTAATTATATTTTACTAATCCTAAAATAAGATTTCAATTTATAATGGTGTACGATGAGATCGCACAACTGAAAGTAGCAGAACTTAGAGCAAAATTATCGGAGTTAGGGTTATCTACGAAAGGCACTAAGGCCCAATTGCGAGAATCATTATATGAGTACTTCAGATCAAATATAGGAAACGACAATAACAATATTTCTATATACGAAGACACGAGTTCCGAATTATTAGAAGAAGACAGGTCAGAGCAAGTTAATTCAGAACAAGTAAATACAGAGCAACAAGAAAATCAAGAAAGTATGGCATACCCTAACAACACAATGACATTCACTTTAAAGGACGTCAAAGACTCCCTGACAACATTTGACGGTAGCAGCGATTCAGATATTGATGATTGGCTAAGAGAGTTTGAAAACAATGCAGTCACAGTTCAGTGGAATGATTTACAAAAATTTAATTATGGCAGGCAGTTACTAAAAGGAGCTGCAAAATTGTTTGTAAATTGTAATAACGGTTTAAAAGATTGGGATTCATTGAAACAGGGACTACAGGACGAATTTTGCATCAAACTATCATCAAAACAGGTTCATGAATTATTGGAAAACAGAAAGAAACAACCGAAAGAAACTTTAATTGAATACTACTATACAATGATTGGTCATGCAAATAAAAGTAAAATAGACGATGAAAGCATTATTGATTATATTATCGAAGGCATTCCCGATTCAAAAATTAATAAAAATATTTTGTACCAAGCCACTAATTTAAAAGACTTGCGCGAAAAGTTGAAAGTTTACGAAAAGATAGCGTTACCAAAAGAAACAAAAGCGAAGGTTATAAGTGCGGAGAGAAAGACCACATTGCCAAAAATTGTAACCAAAGTATAAAATGTTTTAAGTGTAATGGTCTTGGACATAAAGCGAATCAATGCGAAGCGAAAGGTGGACGACCTGAAATTAAAAAAGAGACATCAAACGTACAACAGTTATCACAAAACATTCTAAATAGAGCATTCAAGACGGTGAAGATAGGCGAATATATGCTGACAGCTTTATTTGATTCCGGTAGTGACATATGCACCATCTGCGAAAGAATTTATAATAATCTGAATGTGAAATTGGAACAGGAATTGACAGGAATTGGAGGAAAACAGATTAACCCACTGGGTTCTTTCAAAATAAACTCCGAGTTGGACCTCATTCCAATCAAAATGTGTTTTCACGTAGTTCGTGATGAAGATACCCTGTTTGACGGAATTATAGGCAATAATGTGCTTGATTTTGTCAATGTGACTCTAAGTTCTAACGATGTTAGCTTTCACGATATGAAATACTCGTCCAAAGATGACATACCAGATTTAAGAAAGACAACTAATGATAGCGGGGAGAAAAATGGCGAGGAACGCGAATGTAATACCTTAGAGTCCGGAACCAAAATTAAAGGATTACAAGATAATTTCAGTAAGCTACTAACTATGAATATCGAAGAAGAAACAGAACTTGATATACAGCATCTCGATGAAGATTTAAAACTGACCGTTCAGAAAGCTTTAAGGTCGTATAAGTGGGTGAAACCAGACACTAGCCCAGTTGAGATAAAAATTATACTGACTGATGAAGTTCCGATTTACCAGAGATCCAGAAGACTACCATTAGGAGAACAAGAACAAAAAAGTAGACGCGTTAAGCAGAGTCCATTGTCCAGAGTTAGCAAGAAAAGTTAGTAAGTCAAGGAAACCAGAAAATGAATATGGCATAAACAACTTGGTAGCGATAAAGCGTACACAGTTTGCACCAGGACTTAAATTAAAAAAGATATTCTTAGGCCCATATAAAGTAACTTGTAAGCTTAGACATGGAAGATATGTAGTAGAGAAAGTAGGCTACGATGAAGGCCCGAATAAAACGAACACTGTAGCCGAGTTTATTTAACACTGGAGTTCTTCATTCGAGACGAATGACCTGTCAGGATGGCCGAATGTAGGAATGGTAGATTGTAACCCCGATAGTTATTATGGCTTGTAGCCCTGGCAAATTAACAGAGAGATAATTAGCATAACAGCCAGAGTACAGAGACCAGCAAGAGTAGAGTGCGAAACGTAGAAGGGATAAGTTGTGCGCTCGTCAAGAAGAGATCAGTGAATAAAAATAAGAACATTTAGATAAGAAGCAAAGAGAACATAGAATTACAAACAATAAATAAATGTACAATAAACACATACTGCACACATATATAATAAAATACTAAATAATGTAATACATATAAAATAAACCCACACTACATACGTTTTCCTTTTTATACCCTGTGCCCATTAAAAATGGGCAAAAAAGGGTATAATAATTTTGTACAAATGTATGTAACAAGCAGAAGGAGGCATCTCCGACCCTATAAAGTATATATATTCTTAATCAGTATCAATAGCCGAGTCGATTGAGCCATGTCCGTCTGTCTGTCCGTCTGTCCGTCCGTCCGTCCGTCTGTCCGTTTGTCCGTCTGTCTGTATGAACGCGTCGATCTCAGCAACTATAAGAGCTAGAGACACCAAATTTGGCATGAAGGTTCCTGTATACCCTCTCCAGATCGAATTTATGTTAGATTTTCGATAATTTTGCCCCCCACCCCCGCAATTCAAAAAAACTAATTATGGCCACATTTCTCAACGTAGACACTTCTAACTTAACACGTGCGTTAAGAATGTTATATAGAAGGAACGCTGAAAGTTTCATTAAGATCGGTTTATAAATAAGACAGAAAATCAGCAAAGAAATTAAAGTTATTATTCCATTGAATCGTTGAGTAGCAGGCAGCACATGTGTGTGAGCGAGATAGCGAACGACTGTGATACATGCGTCTGCTTACCATGTGTGCATATGTGTGCGAGCGAGATAGAGAACTAATGCGACACAAGCATAAGTAAATTAAGTGTCGTAACACTGAGTATTCTTCAATAAACACCTGCTACGTTCTTATTTCTATTATAATCAAAATACTTAATTTATAAAACTGCACAGGGTTTTATACTGTCGCGCGCGCTCGACTGATCCGCTTGTTATTTTAAAATGAAGAAGCAAGCTCAGTAGCTTCGAACCCCAGACCCCTCGCGTGCAAATCCTATGTCTTCTAAGTCGAGCTACTGCTTTATTACGTTCACATACAGCAATCTCAATACTTATGCAGCACGAATTTTAGCATTTGACATATATGTACATAAATTCGAATTTCTAATTGTTATTTCTATTTCTTAAAGATTTTGCCACTTTCTGTTCATACGGACGGACAGACGGACAGACTGACAGACGGACATGGCTATATCGTTTCGGCTGTTGATGCTGATCAAGAATATATAAACTTTATAGTGTCGGAGATGACTCCTTCTGCCTGTTACGCACAAATCGTTTTCGTCAAACATAGAAGACTATGTACTTTTTGAAAGTACAGAGTCTGAAAAGATTTTTCTTTCTTCGGCTGATTACTTATCAGGTACTTAAGTATATTTAAGCTGAATTTCAACTTCGCCGTACTTTGTATACCTTATTCGGAACATTATAATTTGTTAATCGGTAAACGAGTCAGGCGGGTCCAGGAGTAAGCATCAGTATTCAGTTTAATCAAGATGACACACTTCTAATTCCCATAGTCTGGGTAAAATCATAAAATTTATTAATGTGAAGTGGCGGTAATGTTTAAGATATAATAGTGAAAAGACTTGTATTGATAAGTGCTGTCACCCGACGAGTTGTTTAGTTATTAGTCGTTTAGTTGATTACTGCGCATAAAGACGAACACTTCGTGCCTACCATGACGGCTATTATGTGTAACGTAAACCAAAGTAAAAAATTAGCTATACTGGATTGCGATGGTGGAAGCGATGATGCTTGGGCGCTACTTCTGCTTCTCCACGCGGAGCAATGTGGATACCTTCAGCTATTGGCAGTGACTATTACCGGATGTGGTAACACAACTTGCGAAAACGCTGCCCGTAACATGAGATGTATACTTAAAGCTTGCTCCAGAGAGGATGTAAGTACAACCAGAAAGGTTATTCCGGTATATGTACTACGTGCAACACAAAACAGTCCGTTAAATCCGTTACTGTTGTCGGTATAAAATTATAATGCGCTCTGAAAAGATATAAAAATTTATACACTTACACATATTAATGATACAAGCTTCAATAATATTCTATTAGTATTTACAGTATTTGAGTTTATAAAATTTGTCAAAGGCGAACACTCAGATGGATGCATCTCCGACCCTATCAAGTATATATATTCTTGATCAGCATCCGTTTCTCCGTTACTTCATCTGTTCAACTGTCATTCTGTTCGTCCATATGAACACCTAGATCTCAAAATCTATATATCTATCTATAAGAGCTCGAGTTACCAAATTTGACGACTTCACTCTTATATGTAGTATGCACGCAGATCAAGTTAAATTTAGATATTAACCTCGACTCCATCCCCTTGATTATGTGTGCTACTGTGCGGACGTCTTTTAAATATTTCATCACGAGCGGAGCATGAACTAAGAAGATATTAAGCTGCAACGCCTAAAATTACTATAATTAGAACAATAAGAAAACCCTTTTCGTTTTGAATGAACGCGTCGATCTCAGCAACTATAACAGCTAGAGACACCAAATTTGGCATAAAGGTATACTGTCCGCAGATTAAGTTTATTTCAAATTTTGGATGCCTCCCGACATCGCCCGCAAATCGATCAAAACGATTTGCAAACTCTTTATAGCCTGTGTTTCTGAACGTACACATTTCTAGCTTAATTAGGTGCTTAAAGAATAATGTTCTGAAGCACATGTGAAAGTAAAGATCGTCCTGGAATAAGGGAGACATTCAGAAAAGAAAGTCGAAAGAAAAGACTAGACTTATGTATGCTGAGTTTTGTAAAATATAATCATTTATTATGATATTTGTAATATTAGAAAGAGTTTGTCCTTCAAGATTTTTTTACAATTTCTTTTTGATAAAGGCGATAATGCAAGCAAGGCAACTCAAATTATTTACAATGCTTATGGTCCCGATACTGCCTCGGCTAATAATGCACAATTTTGGTTTCGAAAGCTCAGCTCTGGCATCTCAGAAGCCGTAGCAAGAGATTAACATTGACCACAAAACAGTTTAGAGCCAGTTACAAAAAGCTGGATTTAGAAAGAAGCTAGATTTTTAAGTGCCTCACGAATTCTCTGCGAACTTTTGATGGTGCCTGATAATGAAAATTGAGTCACAGAATGAAATTGATTGATTGACCAAAAGCGACCAAAATTTACCAATAGGAAAGGTATTGTGATCCATCAAACTTAAGGAGCTCGGATGGAAAGTTTTGATCCATTTACCGTATAGTCGGGATCTCGCACCAAGCGGTTATCATCTTTTTTCGTTCTTACAAAATTTTCCTAACGATAAAATAATTAAATCAATTGAGGACTGTGAAACTCTATTGGTCGAGTTTTTAAACAGCAAGGATCATAGCTTCCTCAAGAGTGGAATTTTAAAAGTATACTCAAAATGGCAACAAGTCATTGAACAAAACGGGAAATATTTTACTTAAATAAGACAGCCAAAAGTCGTAATAAATTATTTTTTCTCCAACCTAATATTTATCATGTAGCTTCCTTAGGATAACCGGTCGAAGTCAAATGCAGACCTCGTCAAGGGCTTTAGCTTTTGTTTGAAATTATGAAATTAATTTGATTAATTAATAAGTATTTCGGTTATATTCTGATTCCATTCATATATAAACATATATATATATATATATATGTAAATATATTGCCGCTTACTGCATATAGATCATAATGATCGGCCAAGAAAAAAAGAAAGTTATTCATAAAAGAAAGAAGAATGAAAAGAACAATATGCTTGTATAAATATGTGTGTGTGTGCATATGAAAATGAAAATAGCTGAGATGTATTGCATGAGCTGCTAGACCAGATTTCTCAGATTAAATGCGGTCGTCTTGAGAGGTTACAACTAAAAATGTAATGTTGCGATATTGATTTAGAGAATTTTGACATTTACGTGTAGAAACATTAATATTAATTTTGGTACAGGTTTTGTGAGGTGCGCTTGACTGATCCACTTGCCTATTTTCTTTTTGTAGCTTTTATAATTGTAGATCGATCTTTGTATCTCTTTCGGGAATGTTTCACAATGCTATTCTTTAAGCATATCTTATTTTGGAAAATCCTACTCTGCAAAATTAAGGCTATAATTACTTGCAAATACCTTTTTTTTTTAATTTTCGAGGAGGGGTAAAGGTAGCAAAATGGAAAATAGACCCGATATGAGATACATGTAGAAACATTCACGCCAAACCTGGTGTCGCGTTTATACGGACAGACGGACGATCTGACTGAAGGATATTGCCAATTTACTCGGCTGTTGATAGTGACCAGTAATATGTATAAAACAACATGCACCGCAATGAAACACCAAACAATAAGTCAATGGTGAACAATTTGGATGTAATATCAAGGATATCTTCATTATGGGGGAAACTATAAGGGTGTCGGAAATTCTTCACGCTCTGCTGAGTTCAATTTTCATTCGGATCCAGAGGCGGCTCATGCTGTACTGTTAAAGACGCGCTGTCCAATCACTATACTGCCGTGGGAGCCGTGCACCAAAGATATTTTAACATATCTATTGTAGATAACCAAGAGAGTAAACACTCTTATCATTCTGCCAACCAACGTCAAGCATTAAAATAAAAGTATATATTCACTTATAGAAGTGGAGACTGGATGAATTTGGTAATCGTGCTGCATATCTCGCCCACCTTGCTATCAATATTTTAACTAAGGTAGAAAGCGCACAGTGGCTGCCCATGCAACATGAACCCATGCTTCAATAGTTGGAACCCATGTGTTGCCTTAATAGTGGCATCATGGCTCTTTGATAAACAATTTATCAAAAAAAGTAGCACTTGGCATGCAACTGTCGATCTTACTGGCACACACACTCGTGGATAGATGGTACTTGATCGGTAACCAAAGGGTACAGTGGCTTATGTATTTGTGCTATGTATATAACAGGCAGAAGGAAACATCTCCGACCCTATAAAGTACACATATTCTTGATCAGCATCAATAGCCGAGACGATATAGCCAAGTCCGTCTGTCCGTATAAATACTTAGATCTCAGAGACTATAAGAGCTAGAGTTACCAAATTTGGTGACAACACTCCTATAGTGTGCACGCCCTCTTCCGCTCACGCAAGTCGAAAAAACGTATAACTAGACTTCATATATAGCTACAGATTTGGCACACATAGTGTGTGCTTATGTTTGGACGTTTTGAGAATGAAAGATCGGACCATAAACAATGCAGTTAATAAGATAACTAATTATCACAAGCTCATGGCAGCTTTAGCGACAATTAATTGCATTAAATGTAACAACAACAACAACAAGACCTTCTGTGAATACGCGAGTTCAAGTCTCGGTGCTGACCATTTTTCATTTCATTTTTTTTTTTTTTATATATATATTATTAATTAACTGTTTAATATTATTTTGTTTACATATATGTTATTAATGTTGCCCATATGTCATAAGAAGAAATAACAAAGTTTTGTTAGAAATTTGATCTCAAATCTAAGAGTGAACGATATTCAGAGAGAATCATTGAAACAATATAAACTAGCAAAACGGTCAAAGAGAGGGAAGTGAGAATATATTCTGCATTTGTCAGACGCCGAAGTCATTTGCAATGGCGCAGTTGTTAGAGCGTTGGGACAGCATTCAGGAGATCCTGAGTTCGAGTCTGGGTCGATTCCTTTTGCTTATTAAAAAATATTTTATGTGAAGTGAATATCTCTTTTTTTTACATTAAAATGTGAATGTTTTCTTAAACAAGTCTTTTCGAGTGGAAAAGCATGCCATTAAAAATCTTTGTATTATTATATTAATACATATTGTAATAATATGTTGTATATAACGGCTTAGGTATGTATACCGGGTCTTATACTGTGGAGCACCTCAACTGTAACTTTCCGGCTGGTTTATTATCGAAATACTTTTATTTTTATAGAGACTAGATTTTCATAGAATTTCATATATTTTATTCGTAACATTTAATAAATTATGCAAAAAGTAAGGAAACTACAATCGTTTGAACTACTATGTAGGTTTGATCTAGTTCTTCAAAAGTTGTCAATACGTGTAGGAATGGTAGATTGTAACCCCGATAGTTATTATGGCTTGTAGCCCTGGCAAATTAACAGAGAGATAGCATAACAGCCAGAGTACAGAGACCAGCATGAGTAGAGTGCGAAACGTAGAAGGGATAAGTTGTGCACTCGTCAAGAAGAGATCAGTGAATAAAAATAAGAACATTTAGATAAGAAGCAAAGAGAACATAGAATTACAAACAATAAATAAATGTACAATAAACACATACTGCACACATATATAATAAAATACTAAATAATATAATACATATAAAATAAACCCACACTACAACTTGGGGGGCTCAACCGGGATTATTTTTTTTGTGTGAAAAGATGCTACATAGACGAGACACAAAAACGTATTCGGCGTGCAGTGACTTTACATTTGTGCAGCAAAAAACAATAAGTGAAGATAGAGTGTACAAATTCAATCACCAAATTGACATTTGTACATACATATGCACATAGTATGTATGCAAGCAATTCTAGAAACGTGCACAAAGCGACAAACGAGAAAAGCGGTAAGCGACTAACGGCACTATCCGTAAAGCAAGCGATGACAAGAGATCGCAAGCGACGACAAGAGATCGGTGCGTACGAGTGGCATACCTAGCTAGCAGCAGTAAGCTACAAACAAGAAGGAGCAGCAAGCGAAAAACGGCATCATCCGTGAAGCAAGCTACGACAAGAGATCGGTACGTACGAGTGGCATAACTAGCTGAAGCAGGAGCGACAAACAAGAAGAAGCGGCATGCGACAAACGGCATCATCCGTGAAGCAAGCTACGACAAGAGATCGGTACGTAAGAGTGGCATAACTAGCTGAAGCAAGAGCGACAATCGAGAAAAGTAGCGAGCGACAAACGGCATCATCCGTTGGCAAGCGAAAACAGGCGTCGCGAGGCGTCTTCAAACAGAACACGTGTTCAGTTCCAGCAAGCAGAAAGCGAGTGGCGCAGTAGAGATGAACAAAAGTGAGCGACACACCAAAGACGACCGAAAGCGCACGGCGCAACAGAATTGCTAAATCAGAGGCATCGACGCTTACAGAGAAGCGTTGCAGAGGCATCGACGCTTACAGAGAATCGTTGCAGAGGCATCGACGCTTACAGAGAAGCGTTACAGAGGTATCGACGCTTACAGAGAAGTGTTACGGAGCACGACGTTTGCAGAGAAGCGTTACCAGAGGTATCGAAGCTTACAGAGAAACGATACAGAGGCATCGACGCTTACAGAGATGCGTTGCAGAGGCTTTGACGCTTACAGAGAAGTGTTACGGAGCACGACGTTTGCAGAGAAGCGTTACCAGAGGTATCGAAGCTTACAGAGAAACGATACAGAGGCACGACGTTTGCAGAGAAGCGTTACCAGAGGTATCGACGCTTAGAGACAAGCGTTATCAAAGGTTCGCAGAGTTAACAGAGACTTCGACATCTACAGAGAAGCGTTACAGAGGCACGACGTTTGCAGAGAAGAATTAACATAAGGTATCGAGTAAGTGAGCAGCAGAAAATAACATTGCTAAAATATATCAGAAATATTTAAGAGACTCAATGTAATTATATTTTACTAATCCTAAAATAAGATTTCAATTTATAATGGTGTACGATGAGATCGCACAACTGAAAGTAGCAGAACTTAGAGCAAAATTATCGGAGTTAGGGTTATCTACGAAAGGCACTAAGGCCCAATTGCGAGAATCATTATATGAGTACTTCAGATCAAATATAGGAAACGACAATAACAATATTTCTATATACGAAGACACGAGTTCCGAATTATTAGAAGAAGACAGGTCAGAGCAAGTTAATTCAGAACAAGTAAATACAGAGCAACAAGAAAATCAAGAAAGTATGGCATACCCTAACAACACAATGACATTCACTTTAAAGGACGTCAAAGACTCCCTGACAACATTTGACGGTAGCAGCGATTCAGATATTGATGATTGGCTAAGAGAGTTTGAAAACAATGCAGTCACAGTTCAGTGGAATGATTTACAAAAATTTAATTATGGCAGGCAGTTACTAAAAGGAGCTGCAAAATTGTTTGTAAATTGTAATAACGGTTTAAAAGATTGGGATTCATTGAAACAGGGACTACAGGACGAATTTTGCATCAAACTATCATCAAAACAGGTTCATGAATTATTGGAAAACAGAAAGAAACAACCGAAAGAAACTTTAATTGAATACTACTATACAATGATTGGTCATGCAAATAAAAGTAAAATAGACGATGAAAGCATTATTGATTATATTATCGAAGGCATTCCCGATTCAAAAATTAATAAAAATATTTTGTACCAAGCCACTAATTTAAAAGACTTGCGCGAAAAGTTGAAAGTTTACGAAAAGATAGCGTTACCAAAAGAAACAAAAGCGAAGGTTATAAGTGCGGAGAGAAAGACCACATTGCCAAAAATTGTAACCAAAGTATAAAATGTTTTAAGTGTAATGGTCTTGGACATAAAGCGAATCAATGCGAAGCGAAAGGTGGACGACCTGAAATTAAAAAAGAGACATCAAACTTACAACAGTTATCACAAAACATTCTAAATAGAGCATTCAAGACGGTGAAGATAGGCGAATATATGCTGACAGCTTTATTTGATTCCGGTAGTGACATATGCACCATCTGCGAAAGAATTTATAATAATCTGAATGTGAAATTGGAACAGGAATTGACAGGAATTGGAGGAAAACAGATTAACCCACTGGGTTCTTTCAAAATAAACTCCGAGTTGGACCTCATTCCAATCAAAATGTGTTTTCACGTAGTTCGTGATGAAGATACCCTGTTTGACGGAATTATAGGCAATAATGTGCTTGATTTTGTCAATGTGACTCTAAGTTCTAACGATGTTAGCTTTCACGATATGAAATACTCGTCCAAAGATGACATACCAGATTTAAGAAAGACAACTAATGATAGCGGGGAGAAAAATGGCGAGGAACGCGAATGTAATACCTTAGAGTCCGGAACCAAAATTAAAGGATTACAAGATAATTTCAGTAAGCTACTAACTATGAATATCGAAGAAGAAACAGAACTTGATATACAGCATCTCGATGAAGATTTAAAACTGACCGTTCAGAAAGCTTTAAGGTCGTATAAGTGGGTGAAACCAGACACTAGCCCAGTTGAGATAAAAATTATACTGACTGATGAAGTTCCGATTTACCAGAGATCCAGAAGACTACCATTAGGAGAACAAGAACAAAAAGTAGACGCGTTAAGCAGAGTCCATTGTCCAGAGTTAGCAAGAAAAGTTAGTAAGTCAAGGAAACCAGAAAATGAATATGGCATAAACAACTTGGTAGCGATAAAGCGTACACAGTTTGCACCAGGACTTAAATTAAAAAAGATATTCTTAGGCCCATATAAAGTAACTTGTAAGCTTAGACATGGAAGATATGTAGTAGAGAAAGTAGGCTACGATGAAGGCCCGAATAAAACGAACACTGTAGCCGAGTTTATTTAACACTGGAGTTCTTCATTCGAGACGAATGACCTGTCAGGATGGCCGAATGTAGGAATGGTAGATTGTAACCCCGATAGTTATTATGGCTTGTAGCCCTGGCAAATTAACAGAGAGATAATTAGCATAACAGCCAGAGTACAGAGACCAGCAAGAGTAGAGTGCGAAACGTAGAAGGGATAAGTTGTGCGCTCGTCAAGAAGAGATCAGTGAATAAAAATAAGAACATTTAGATAAGAAGCAAAGAGAACATAGAATTACAAACAATAAATAAATGTACAATAAACACATACTGCACACATATATAATAAAATACTAAATAATATAATACATATAAAATAAACCCACACTACAACTTGGGGGCTCAACCGGGATTATTTTTTTTGTGTGAAAAGATGCTACATAGACGAGACACAAAAACGTATTCGGCGTGCAGTGACTTTACATTTGTGCAGCAAAAAACAATAAGTGAAGATAGAGTGTACAAATTCAATCACCAAATTGACATTTGTACATACATATGCACATAGTATGTATGCAAGCAATTCTAGAAACGTGCACAAAGCGACAAACGAGAAAAGCGGTAAGCGACTAACGGCACTATCCGTAAAGCAAGCGATGACAAGAGATCGCAAGCGACGACAAGAGATCGGTGCGTACGAGTGGCATACCTAGCTAGCAGCAGTAAGCTACAAACAAGAAGGAGCAGCAAGCGAAAAACGGCATCATCCGTGAAGCAAGCTACGACAAGAGATCGGTACGTACGAGTGGCATAACTAGCTGAAGCAGGAGCGACAAACAAGAAGAAGCGGCATGCGACAAACGGCATCATCCGTGAAGCAAGCTACGACAAGAGATCGGTACGTAAGAGTGGCATAACTAGCTGAAGCAAGAGCGACAATCGAGAAAAGTAGCGAGCGACAAACGGCATCATCCGTTGGCAAGCGAAAACAGGCGTCGCGAGGCGTCTTCAAACAGAACACGTGTTCAGTTCCAGCAAGCAGAAAGCGAGTGGCGCAGTAGAGATGAACAAAAGTGAGCGACACACCAAAGACGACCGAAAGCGCACGGCGCAACAGAATTGCTAAATCAGAGGCATCGACGCTTACAGAGAAGCGTTGCAGAGGCATCGACGCTTACAGAGAATCGTTGCAGAGGCATCGACGCTTACAGAGAAGCGTTACAGAGGTATCGACGCTTACAGAGAAGTGTTACGGAGCACGACGTTTGCAGAGAAGCGTTACCAGAGGTATCGAAGCTTACAGAGAAACGATACAGAGGCATCGACGCTTACAGAGATGCGTTGCAGAGGCTTTGACGCTTACAGAGAAGTGTTACGGAGCACGACGTTTGCAGAGAAGCGTTACCAGAGGTATCGAAGCTTACAGAGAAACGATACAGAGGCACGACGTTTGCAGAGAAGCGTTACCAGAGGTATCGACGCTTAGAGACAAGCGTTATCAAAGGTTCGCAGAGTTAACAGAGACTTCGACATCTACAGAGAAGCGTTACAGAGGCACGACGTTTGCAGAGAAGAATTAACATAAGGTATCGAGTAAGTGAGCAGCAGAAAATAACATTGCTAAAATATATCAGAAATATTTAAGAGACTCAATGTAATTATATTTTACTAATCCTAAAATAAGATTTCAATTTATAATGGTGTACGATGAGATCGCACAACTGAAAGTAGCAGAACTTAGAGCAAAATTATCGGAGTTAGGGTTATCTACGAAAGGCACTAAGGCCCAATTGCGAGAATCATTATATGAGTACTTCAGATCAAATATAGGAAACGACAATAACAATATTTCTATATACGAAGACACGAGTTCCGAATTATTAGAAGAAGACAGGTCAGAGCAAGTTAATTCAGAACAAGTAAATACAGAGCAACAAGAAAATCAAGAAAGTATGGCATACCCTAACAACACAATGACATTCACTTTAAAGGACGTCAAAGACTCCCTGACAACATTTGACGGTAGCAGCGATTCAGATATTGATGATTGGCTAAGAGAGTTTGAAAACAATGCAGTCACAGTTCAGTGGAATGATTTACAAAAATTTAATTATGGCAGGCAGTTACTAAAAGGAGCTGCAAAATTGTTTGTAAATTGTAATAACGGTTTAAAAGATTGGGATTCATTGAAACAGGGACTACAGGACGAATTTTGCATCAAACTATCATCAAAACAGGTTCATGAATTATTGGAAAACAGAAAGAAACAACCGAAAGAAACTTTAATTGAATACTACTATACAATGATTGGTCATGCAAATAAAAGTAAAATAGACGATGAAAGCATTATTGATTATATTATCGAAGGCATTCCCGATTCAAAAATTAATAAAAATATTTTGTACCAAGCCACTAATTTAAAAGACTTGCGCGAAAAGTTGAAAGTTTACGAAAAGATAGCGTTACCAAAAGAAACAAAAGCGAAGGTTATAAGTGCGGAGAGAAAGACCACATTGCCAAAAATTGTAACCAAAGTATAAAATGTTTTAAGTGTAATGGTCTTGGACATAAAGCGAATCAATGCGAAGCGAAAGGTGGACGACCTGAAATTAAAAAAGAGACATCAAACTTACAACAGTTATCACAAAACATTCTAAATAGAGCATTCAAGACGGTGAAGATAGGCGAATATATGCTGACAGCTTTATTTGATTCCGGTAGTGACATATGCACCATCTGCGAAAGAATTTATAATAATCTGAATGTGAAATTGGAACAGGAATTGACAGGAATTGGAGGAAAACAGATTAACCCACTGGGTTCTTTCAAAATAAACTCCGAGTTGGACCTCATTCCAATCAAAATGTGTTTTCACGTAGTTCGTGATGAAGATACCCTGTTTGACGGAATTATAGGCAATAATGTGCTTGATTTTGTCAATGTGACTCTAAGTTCTAACGATGTTAGCTTTCACGATATGAAATACTCGTCCAAAGATGACATACCAGATTTAAGAAAGACAACTAATGATAGCGGGGAGAAAAATGGCGAGGAACGCGAATGTAATACCTTAGAGTCCGGAACCAAAATTAAAGGATTACAAGATAATTTCAGTAAGCTACTAACTATGAATATCGAAGAAGAAACAGAACTTGATATACAGCATCTCGATGAAGATTTAAAACTGACCGTTCAGAAAGCTTTAAGGTCGTATAAGTGGGTGAAACCAGACACTAGCCCAGTTGAGATAAAAATTATACTGACTGATGAAGTTCCGATTTACCAGAGATCCAGAAGACTACCATTAGGAGAACAAGAACAAAAAGTAGACGCGTTAAGCAGAGTCCATTGTCCAGAGTTAGCAAGAAAAGTTAGTAAGTCAAGGAAACCAGAAAATGAATATGGCATAAACAACTTGGTAGCGATAAAGCGTACACAGTTTGCACCAGGACTTAAATTAAAAAAGATATTCTTAGGCCCATATAAAGTAACTTGTAAGCTTAGACATGGAAGATATGTAGTAGAGAAAGTAGGCTACGATGAAGGCCCGAATAAAACGAACACTGTAGCCGAGTTTATTTAACACTGGAGTTCTTCATTCGAGACGAATGACCTGTCAGGATGGCCGAATGTAGGAATGGTAGATTGTAACCCCGATAGTTATTATGGCTTGTAGCCCTGGCAAATTAACAGAGAGATAATTAGCATAACAGCCAGAGTACAGAGACCAGCAAGAGTAGAGTGCGAAACGTAGAAGGGATAAGTTGTGCGCTCGTCAAGAAGAGATCAGTGAATAAAAATAAGAACATTTAGATAAGAAGCAAAGAGAACATAGAATTACAAACAATAAATAAATGTACAATAAACACATACTGCACACATATATAATAAAATACTAAATAATATAATACATATAAAATAAACCCACACTACATACGTTTTCCTTTTTATACCCTGTGCCCATTAAAAATGGGCAAAAAAGGGTATAATAATTTTGTGCAAATGTATGTAACAAGCAGAAGGAGGCATCTCCGACCCTATAAAGTATATATATTCTTAATCAGTATCAATAGCCGAGTCGATTGAGCCATGTCCGTCTGTCTGTCCGTCTGTCCGTCCGTCCGTCCGTCTGTCCGTTTGTCCGTCTGTCTGTATGAACGCGTCGATCTCAGCAACTATAAGAGCTAGAGACACCAAATTTGGCATGAAGGTTCCTGTATACCCTCTCCAGATCGAATTTATGTTAGATTTTCGATAATTTTGCCCCCACCCCCGCAATTCAAAAAAAACTAATTATGGCCACATTTCTCAACGTAGACACTTCTAACTTAACACGTGCGTTAAGAATGTTATATGGAAGGAACGCTGAAAGTTTCATTAAGATCGGTTTATAAATAAGACAGAAAATCAGCAAAGAAATTAAAGTTATTATTCCATTGAATCGTTGAGTAGCAGGCAGCACATGTGTGTGAGCGAGATAGCGAACGACTGTGATACATGCGTCTGCTTACCATGTGTGCATATGTGTGCGAGCGAGATAGAGAACTAATGCGACACAAGCATAAGTAAATTAAGTGTCGTAACACTGAGTATTCTTCAATAAACACCTGCTACGTTCTTATTTCTATTATAATCAAAATACTTAATTTATAAAACTGCACAGGGTTTTATACTGTCGCGCGCGCTCGACTGATCCGCTTGTTATTTTAAAATGAAGAAGCAAGCTCAGTAGCTTCGAACCCCAGACCCCTCGCGTGCAAATCCTATGTCTTCTAAGTCGAGCTACTGCTTTATTACGTTCACATACAGCAATCTCAATACTTATGCAGCACGAATTTTAGCATTTGACATATATGTACATAAATTCGAATTTCTAATTGTTATTTCTATTTCTTAAAGATTTTGCCACTTTCTGTTCATACGGACGGACAGACGGACAGACTGACAGACGGACATGGCTATATCGTTTCGGCTGTTGATGCTGATCAAGAATATATAAACTTTATAGTGTCGGAGATGACTCCTTCTGCCTGTTACGCACAAATCGTTTTCGTCAAACATAGAAGACTATGTACTTTTTGAAAGTACAGAGTCTGAAAAGATTTTTCTTTCTTCGGCTGATTACTTATCAGGTACTTAAGTATATTTAAGCTGAATTTCAACTTCGCCGTACTTTGTATACCTTATTCGGAACATTATAATTTGTTAATCGGTAAACGAGTCAGGCGGGTCCAGGAGTAAGCATCAGTATTCAGTTTAATCAAGATGACACACTTCTAATTCCCATAGTCTGGGTAAAATCATAAAATTTATTAATGTGAAGTGGCGGTAATGTTTAAGATATAATAGTGAAAAGACTTGTATTGATAAGTGCTGTCACCCGACGAGTTGTTTAGTTATTAGTCGTTTAGTTGATTACTGCGCATAAAGACGAACACTTCGTGCCTACCATGACGGCTATTATGTGTAACGTAAACCAAAGTAAAAAATTAGCTATACTGGATTGCGATGGTGGAAGCGATGATGCTTGGGCGCTACTTCTGCTTCTCCACGCGGAGCAATGTGGATACCTTCAGCTATTGGCAGTGACTATTACCGGATGTGGTAACACAACTTGCGAAAACGCTGCCCGTAACATGAGATGTATACTTAAAGCTTGCTCCAGAGAGGATGTAAGTACAACCAGAAAGGTTATTCCGGTATATGTACTACGTGCAACACAAAACAGTCCGTTAAATCCGTTACTGTTGTCGGTATAAAATTATAATGCGCTCTGAAAAGATATAAAAATTTATACACTTACACATATTAATGATACAAGCTTCAATAATATTCTATTAGTATTTACAGTATTTGAGTTTATAAAATTTGTCAAAGGCGAACACTCAGATGGATGCATCTCCGACCCTATCAAGTATATATATTCTTGATCAGCATCCGTTTCTCCGTTACTTCATCTGTTCAACTGTCATTCTGTTTGTCCATATGAACACCTAGATCTCAAAATCTATATATCTATCTATAAGAGCTCGAGTTACCAAATTTGACGACTTCACTCTTATATGTAGTATGCACGCAGATCAAGTTAAATTTAGATATTAACCTCGACTCCATCCCCTTGATTATGTGTGCTACTGTGCGGACGTCTTTTAAATATTTCATCACGAGCGGAGCATGAACTAAGAAGATATTAAGCTGCAACGCCTAAAATTACTATAATTAGAACAATAAGAAAACCCTTTTCGTTTTGAATGAACGCGTCGATCTCAGCAACTATAACAGCTAGAGACACCAAATTTGGCATAAAGGTTCCTGTATACAGTCCGCAGATTAAGTTTATTTCAAATTTTGGATGCCTCCCGACATCGCCCGCAAATCGATCAAAACGATTTGCAAACTCTTTATAGCCTGTGTTTCTGAACGTACACATTTCTAGCTTAATAGTAGGTGCTTAAAGAATAATGTTCTGAAGCACATGTGAAAGTAAAGATCGTCCTGGAATAAGGGAGACATTCAGAAAAGAAAGTCGAAAGAAAAGACTAGACTTATGTATGCTGAGTTTTGTAAAATATAATCATTTATTATGATATTTGTAATATTAGAAAGAGTTTGTCCTTCAAGATTTTTTTACAATTTCTTTTTGATAAAGGCGATAATGCAAGCAAGGCAACTCAAATTGTTTACAATGCTTATGGTCCCGATACTGCCTCGGCTAATAATGCACAATTTTGGTTTCGAAAGTTCAGCTCTGGCATCTCAGAAGCCGTAGCAAGAGCTTAACATTGACCACAAAACAGTTTAGAGCCAGTTACAAAAAGCTGGATTTAGAAAGAAGCTAGATTTTTAAGTGCCTCACGAATTCTCTGCGAACTTTTGATGGTGCCTGATAATGAAAATTGGGTCACAGAATGAAATTGATTGATTGACCAAAAGCGACCAAAATTTACCAATAGGAAAGGTATTGTGATCCATCAAACTTAAGGAGCTCGGATGGAAAGTTTTGATCCATTTACCGTATAGTCGGGATCTCGCACCAAGCAGTTATCATCTTTTTTCGTTCTTACTAAATTTTCCTAACGATAAAATAATTAAATCAATTGAGGACTGTAGAACTCTATTGGTCGAGTTTTTAAACAGCAAGGATCAGAGCTTCCTCAAGAGTGGAATTTTAAAAGTATACTCAAAATGGCAACAAGTCATTGAACAAAACGGGAAATATTTTACTTAAATAAGACAGCCAAAAGTCGTAATAAATTATTTTTGAAATTATGGATTTCTTTTTCCCCAACCTAATATTTATCATGTAGCTTCCTTAGGATAACCGGTCGAAATCAAATGCAGACCTCGTCAAGGGCTTTAGCTTTTGTTTGAAATTATGAAATTAATTTGATTAATTAATAAGTATTTCGGTTATATTCTGATTCCATTCATATATAAATATATATGTATATGTGTAAATATATTGCCGCATACTGCATATAGATCATAATGATCGGCCAAGAAAAAAGAAAGTTATTCATAAAAGAAAGAAGAATGAAAAGAACAATATGCTTGTATAAATATGTGTGTGTGTGCATATGAAAATTAAAATAGCTGAGATGTATTGCATGAGCTGCTAGACCAGATTTCTCAGATTAAATGCGGTCGTCTTGAGAGGTTACAACTAAAAATGTAATGTTGCGATATTGATTTTGAGAATTCTGACATTTACGTGTAGAAACATTAATATTAATTTTGGTACAGGTTTTGTGAGGTGCGCTTGACTGATCCACTTGCCTATTTTCTTTTTGTAGCTTTTATAATTGTAGATCGATCTTTGTATCTCTTTCGGGAATGTTTCACAATGCTATTTTTTAAGCATATCTTATTTTGGAAAATCCTACTCTGCAAAATTAAGACTATAATTACTTGCAAATACCTCTTTTTTTCCATTTTCGAGGAGGGGGAAAGGTAGCAAAATGGAAAATGAACCCGATATGAGATACAGGTAGAAACATTCACGCCAAACTTGGTGTCGCGTTCTTACGGACAGCCGGACGATCTGACTGAAGGATATTGCCAATTTACTCGGCTGTTGATAGTGACCATCAATATGTATAAAACCACATGCACCGCAATGAAACACCAAACAATAAGTCAACATAATTATTGCTGTCGAATGAATTGGCGTATCATCATAATAATCAAATTCTATTGGTCTTTAAGATTCCTATTTATCTAGGTGCAGTCGAACTACTAATTGGTAATGTTGTGGCTGATAATAAATATTTTCATGAATGTGATGGATTTGGTGATTGCTTGGAAGACAATAATTTAGAGCAAGTGTCCGTCTTTGTGCAGCCTCAGCATGCTGTCATTGCAATTCGCGAACTATGCCAAGTGCGACCTCAACAAATTACAATTACAATTATAGTGGGGTCGCATACGTATTTGGCACTGGGCTACGCTTTGTATGGTGAACAATTTGGATGTAATATCAAGGATATCTTCATTCGGATCCAGAGGCGGCTCATGCTGTACTGTTAAAGACGCGCTGTCCAATCACTATACTGCCATGGGAGCCGTGCACCAAAGATATTTTAACATATCTATTGTAGGTAACCAAGACAGTAAACACTCCCATAATTCTGCTAACTAACATCAAGCATTAAAATAGAACCAGTCGGAAAGTTACAGTCGAGGTGCTCGTCAGTATAAGACCTGGTACTTATACCTAAACATAAACATAAACATAAACAAACAACAAAACTTCAATATAAATATAATAATATGAAGATTTGAAATAATAATAAAATAATGCAATATTTACTTAAAATATGTCGCCGCTCACATTTGCTTCCGATTGTTAAATCGTTACCCAGGGAACACCACGGGGAGGCCATTACAAGTAATGGGGTCTTTTTCCCAAAACAAAACTTTGCAGACATATGAGTCGACTTGTGCTGCTTAAAAGCAACAGCTCCCCAAAAATGTTTAAATTCCGCATTTATCTAAACTTAATATTTGAAATTACTAAAATTTAGAAATCATAATAAAAATAAAAATAATAATATAATATATAATATAAATTAATTCAAAAAATCGCAAAAAATATCTCCTACACTGCTTTATCGTCTATACTCACTACAATAACACTATGGTAACATGCAATCACAAATATTTGAAAACGCCCAATCAATATGTGTATCGCAATTGGTTGTAGACGAATTCAAATCTAGAAGAAAATTGAATCTAATTCTATCTAATTTCCGATAACGACCGAAGATACTGATTATAATCTCCTAAAACTATTGAATTGCTATCTAAGAAAGAAAATCTTTGAAATAAGCTCTCAAATTCAGTTTCAAACTTATATACAGGGTATGTTGGACTTTTATATATTATGAGAAATCCTAAAGACCGATAATTGAACACCGGAAATTCGAATACTGCTGCAGTTAAATTATTAGGGTCAGCATAAATTCGACCACTACAACAAAGGTTAATATTCTCGAAAAATTCATTTTTAGCGAATAGGAGAATGCCCCTTTTTGGTCGAGCTTCACTAGGTACGGACTGGCAATCTAAGCGCACTGCATTCGTGAAGCCAGGAGTATTGTATATTTCATGAGAGTATGTAGAATCCTCTACAAAATATAACAACGAAGACTGAAGCATTAGCTTATCGGAGCAAATATCGCTAATGTGGCAATGTATGCTTTGGCTGTTATGAAAGAATGCAAACACTTTTGAATTGTCGAATAGACAACTGAAATGTGTATTCAGTAGCTTTGTGCAACGCAAACTTTGTAACTCTTGCTCTACTATTGAGAAACGGTCAGATTTAGGTGGGATAAATTGCCCAACAATGAAAAGGCCAGCTGCACTTGTCGCTCTATACTTGGCAGATATTTTCAGAATAAGGGTAGAACATAGTCCCTGAGTCTGGGATGTTTTGAAATTTTTAACTGATTCCAAGCATTTGGTCCTTGTGTCTAAGTTGAGATGTGCAGCTTTAATTGAATCAAGGGCACTGGAAATATATTGGTCAGTGGGGATCGAATTTAATTTTGCAGTGTTAAATATAATTGTATCCTCATTTTTAAGAAATAAATGAATTGCATCATTTGGAAGTTGGTTTGGTAAACAAACTCATGATCGTTTTGCATTATGCAAAACATATATGAAAAAGGTTTTTTGCTTCAAATTTAAGGACCTAACTATAATTGCTAAATCATGGAGTGATAGAATTGGCGGAAGCTTTATGATTCGAATTGTATTATTTGAATCATCATTTGTAGAAATATTACCTGCATCTATATTCAAAACATTCACTTGAGAACTTATTTCAGGAATACCCAAGGCCCTAAATTCCTCATCTACTTCAGTTTCTTGATTATTTTGACCGTCTCCAAAAGAGCCCTCATTTTCCATGGCCCTTCTAAGCACGTCTTCTAAATGTTCAAGTACATTATAATTTCTATATTTTTAAAAATTATAAAATTTAAATTTTTAAATTTATTATATCTACATTGTGACTATATAAACTTTCACAATCCACTTCAATTAACTGCCGTTTAATTACTCCACGGAAAATACAACATTAAAAGTTCCCTGAATAATACTTGGCTTGGTCCTTTTTCTAATATAGCCACTGCTATCGCGGAGAGGAAGAAAATAACTACTATTTTCTTCTGAATTTTCATTGTCACTACTATGAGGGGTTGACCTACAGTTTTTGGAAAACTGTAAATTGCAGCGAAATCGGCTAAACACAGGCCTTTGAGACTATCTGTTCATTGAATATAGTGATCCAGCAATCCTACAAGAAATATGTCAGTTGAATCCTGAGGCATATTTAGTAGCAGTTGCTTAGACTTAAGCATTTTATCTCGTTGCTCAGGCAATCCAATATTTATATATATATCGGCATTGCTAGCTTCCGACAATGACATGCCTAAACAACAATAAGAGGCTTCCTGTTGCAGTTTTTGTTTGATACTAAAGTTGTCTCTGTGAATCTCGTTCACAGCATCTCGCATCAATTTGGAAATTCCCCATTGGGATTTATTAATATAATTAATAATGTAACAGCAGCATGCATATGGATTTAAAATGTACTGAATGCCCATATTAGGTCTTTGCATTGCAAAAATATGTTTATTATAAGCATTTACTTTAATTGCTGCAAATGTTCTCTTCAAAAATATTTGGGGTTTTTCAAACCAGATCTAAGAGCGTAAAGATATTTTCAAAATTGCTCAATTGGCTAAAAGTATCAGAATCAAATGGAAATTTCAAAACGTTTTGAATTTTCTTTAAATTTTCACGATGAAGTGGAATATTAATAGTATCTTCCGCCAGTGGCCTTCGAAATTTGGTTTGGGGCATTGCAAAATATGGAATACCGAAGCGACAAAAAGAGTTTCCTCTTACTTCACGCATGCACGAATGCCCGTGATTGTGCTTTTGATATTCAATATACTGAGCTAAATCAGTATTTGTCACATCAGTAGTAATGAATTGATCAATGAATGCTATTACGGAAGAAATAGTCGATTCATTGTCAAAGTCCACTGAAGGGGCATCTTTCAACCAAAACATGCCATGTATATGAGGAGAACCTCGTTGTTGGAAATCAACTCGCCAATAGTATTTAACAACGTGATGTTCACCGAAAATACCTCCTTCTTTTTCATAATTTTCAGTATTTGTCGATATCGAAATACCGAAAATCGAAATACCTAGCACAAGTTATAGTATCTGACCTAATTAATGGCTCCTTTTCGTTAAAACTAAAATTAAAAGCTGCTTTCTCTGTAACTTGTTGTCTATCAAAATTTTTCTTAAGTAAAACAAGCCGTTCCGCCCATGTTGTCTCAGCAGCCGACAAGGTTATAAAGAATGTGGGCAGTCCAAACTGACGGATCATAGCCATGACATTCATTTTTTCCGCTTCCCAATGAGCAGATGACGTACGAATACCTTTTAGGACCCTGTAGCCTTCATCGTGGCGAATGAGATGGTCTATACGTTCTTCGTTAAGAGCATTCGATGCTGTAATAGCGCGTGAGGCGCTCTGTTTTCTTTAACAGATTGAAGTATTATTCCTAATTTGAATGAGCTCTAACTTTTTATAATTAAACAATAACTTGTCGATTCTACAACCTCTCCTATCTACATTACGAAGCTCAGACCTAATAATGGTTGTACAATTTTGTAAAGAAGATCTTTTATTGCCAGCATATATCGTAGGAAATGCTAACTCCTCTGAGTCAGCATCGAAAATCATGTCTAGGGATCTTTGGCCTTCGCCAGGAGCAAGGGTGATTCTCTGCATGGCAACATAATCTATTTGATTATTCTCAAGCAATGTTTCTTGACCCCCAGGATTAAGCTCCTCTATTAACACATCTTCCTCAGGATTGGTTGGTTCATGAATTCTTTGTCCAACTCCCTGCACCAATTCTGTGTATGCTTCAGAAGCTACGAAAGGAACAGTATCAGCTGGGAAAGACGACAACCACTGCTCTTTAACTACAACCTCATGTTTCTTATAAAGTTCTGTATTCACTAAGAACCTTATTGCCTCAGCGATTTTTAAGGGCCTAATGGTTCCGGCCATGAAATCATGGCTATATTCCATTCTACGCTTGAGGTGTTTGTTTGATTGAACTTCTGAAAACAATGCAGGCTACGACACAGACGCAGCAGCAAAGCCATGACGTCATCTTGCCTAAATTCAATCCTAACACTGCTGGAACGGAAGCCACGAAATGGTGTGCGACTACCGACATAATATTATCGGAGCATCCATTGGAGGGTAGGGGGCAAACTTATGGCACTGAGCAATTCCATGGAGGAGATCGCTTCGCAATGGCTAATGCAAATCTCATATCCTGGCATGAAGTGAAACGAGTTTCGGGAATCGCCTTTATGTGTCGACTATAGGGAACTGAACTTGAATACGGTTTCAGACAAATACCCGTTGCCACTTATCAACGATCAAATAGCTAGGCTTCGTGGAGCAAACTTTTTTTCGTGTTTGGATATGGCGGGGGGGGTTTCACCAAATCCCAATTCACCCCGACTCGATAGAATACACCGCGTTCGTGACTCCGGATGGGCAATTTGAATATTTTAACAATGCCTTTCGGCCTTAAAAACGCACCATCGGTCTTTCAGCGCGCAGTTATGAATGCTCTGGGTGATCTTGCTCATAAATATGTAATCGTCTATATGGACGACATTATGATTGCATCACCAACAAAGGAGTCTGGAATGGAAAGGCTAAAAACTGTTTTGGACGTACTTACAAGTGCTGGATTTACTTTTAACATTAACAAATGTAGTTTTCTTAAAACAGAAGTTCATTATTTGGGCTATGAGATACGAGCGGGTGAAATTCGACCCAATCCGCGGAAAATAACTGCATTAAGTTCGTTGCCTCCTCCACAAACTACCACTGCCGTAAGACAATTTATTGGACTGGCATCATATTTCCGTAAATTTGTGCCGAACTTTTCTCAAGTTATGAAGCCGTTGTATTCTCAATCTTCTGGGAATGGAAGTATTACTTGGAATACTGAACTAGAAGAAGTTAGAAAATATGTCGTGAATATCCTAACGAATGAACCAGTATTGGTAATATTCGATCCTCAATATCCTATTGAGTTGCATACAGATGCAAGCTCCATTGGATATGGTGCAATGCTTATACATCGAATACAAAATAGACCTCACGTAGTAAAATATTTCAGCAAAACAACCTCTCTTTGCGGAGTCTAGGTACCATTCTTATGAACTAGAAACCTTAGCTGTTGTCCAGGCTGTAAAACATTTTCGTCACTATCTACTTGGTCACGATTTCGTTGTGTATACCGATTGTAATTCATTGAAGGCTTCTCGTACAAAAATTGATTTGACTCCTAGGGTACATCGCTGGTGGGCCTATTTACAAACGTTCAATTTCGACATTCAATATAGAGAAGGAAAGCGAATGGCTCATGTTGACTTTTTGTCCCGAAATCCACTGCCTCCTGAATCTCACCCAGCGGTACCTAAAATTCCTGAAAAGCGAGTAAATTTGGCTGAAATTTCTAGCGACTGGCTTCTCGCCGAACAGCGTTTAGATCCTGAGATCATTGAAATTGTCGCTAAATTAAACTCTGATGAATTCTCTGGAGATTTGGTCAAAACATATGATTTGCGCAAAGGTGTCTTACATCGGAAGGTACAACGAAACGGTAGAACACGTTGTTTGCCGGTTGTGCCACGAGCGTTCAAATGGTCGGTAATAAATCAAGTGCACGAATCAATCATGCACTTGGGCTGGCAAAAGACACTAGACAAAGTTTTCCAATATTATTGGTTTGGTAAAATGAACAAATACGTTCGTAAATTCGTCTCCAACTGTATAACTTGTCGGACTTCGAAAACTCTTTCTGGGAAAATACAAGCGGAGCTTCATCCTATCCCAAAGACCAGCATACCTTGGCATACTATTCACATCGATATTACAGGAAAACTAAGCGGCAAAAGCGATTTAAAAGAGTACGTTATAGTTCAGATCGATGCTTACACAAAATACGTTTATTTGTATCACGTCCTAAAACTAGATGCTGAAAGTTGCATTAAGTCTGTGAAATCTGCCATAACATTATTCGGGGTACCGAATCGCATCATAGCAGACCAGTTTAGATGTTTTGCTAGTTCGAAATTTTCAGAGTTTTGTGATTCGCAAAAAATTAAACTTCATTTAATTGCCACAGGAGCGATCCGTGCAAATGGTCAAGTTGAACGTGTCATGAGCACGCTGAAAAATTTGTTGTCCGCGGTCGAAGCAAGCCAGCGATCTTGGCAAGACGCTCTTGGTGAAGTACAGCTTGCATTAAACTGTACAATTAGTCGTTCAACTGAGGCAAGTCTCTTGGAAATGTTAATCGGAAAAGAAGCTCGACCCCTGGGATTGGTTCCCCCGCTTGAAACAGAAGTGAAAATAGATTTGGCTAGCATTCGAGCTAACGCTACTGATAGATTGAAATCCTTAGGCTCTTACGATAAATCTAGGTTCGATAAAAGTAAGGCAACTGTTGTAAAACATAATGTAGGGGATTACGTGTTGCTTAAGAATGAAGAGCGGAACCAAACTAAGCTAGATTCCAAATTTAGAGGGCCACTTTTAGTAACAGAAGTTTTGGACGGTGACAGGTACATGTTGAAGTCACTAAAAAATAAACGACTGTATAAGTATTGTCACGAGAACATTCGAAAGATGCCAGATAGTGGAATACCAAATGAATTGGATGTTGAAAACGTAGAGTTAAGCCTGCCAATGAGTCCAGTTGGGACGGAAAGTAATCCATCCAAGAGATGATGTGTTATCCGTCAAGAGTGACGATGTGTTATCCGTCAGTGAAGACGATGTGTTAGCCGTCAAGCGTGACGATGTGCTATCCGCCAAAGAGAGGCGATGAATTTGATAAAGCAATGATTTAACCGCTCGAAGAGGCGAAGATGGTGTACTGGCGGAAGGTCCTTATGAGGCGGATTGAAAGAAATGTTAAGTTTATGTTCTAGTTATGAATAAGAAAAAATACTTAAAATTAAATTGACTAAATTTGTAAAAAGAAAGAAAATCTATTCTTATGAACTAAGGTGTTTGTAATGCTAACCTTAGTGTAAAAAGAAGAAAATGTGAACAATAAAGTTTAAGTTTTGTATTAAGTTGGAAATCTAATCAATTCCATATAAAAAAGGCTACACGAGGACGTGTAGATTGTCAGGATAGCCGTGTCGTGACACGATGATATTATTTGAATTTAACGGCCATTGGGCGCCGCTCAGCTCTAACTTATTGCCTGTTATTTAGTTGTGTTGCGAAATGTTAAAATAGAAAGAGACAAAGAGTGCTCCTCGTACATTCGGTGCAAGAGGCGAGGTCCGAGTGGACTGAGTGTGGCGTAACGGTTGTGTGTGTTGTTAAGAAATTAGTGTTGGAAGACTTCATTGACAGGTCGAAAAGACAGGGACGATTATGGAAGAGGAAGTT
>JAEIFK010000489.1:30000-34281 GCA_018901825.1 Drosophila funebris | reverse complement strand
GTGCATGTCGTGCATGTGCATGTGCATGCATTCGCATGTGCATGCATTCGTGCATTGTGCATGTGCATGTGCACAGTGCGTGCATGCTTGCGTATGCGCATGTGTATGTGCATGTGCATGTGTGTATGTGTATGTGTATGTGTATGTGTATGTGTATGTGTATGTGTATGTGTATGTGTATGTGTGTATGTGTATGTGTATGTGTATGTGTATGTGTATGTGTATGTGTATGTGTATGTGTATGTGTATGTGTATGTGTATGTGTATGTGTATGTGTATGTGTATGTGTATGTGTATGTGTGTATGTGTATGTGTATGTGTATGTGTATGTGTATGTGTATGTGTATGTGTATGTGTATGTGTATGTGTATGTGTATGTGTATGTGTATGTGTATGTGTATGTGTATGTGTATGTGTATGTGTATGTGTATGTGTATGTGTATGTGTATGTGTATGTGTATGTGTATGTGTATGTGTATGTGTATGTGTATGTGTATGTGTATGTGTATGTGTATGTGTATGTGTATGTGTATGTGTATGTGTATGTGTATGTGTATGTGTATGTGTATGTGTATGTGTATGTGTATGTGTATGTGTATGTGTATGTGTATGTGTATGTGTATGTGTATGTGTATGTGTATGTGTATGTGTATGTGTATGTGTATGTGTATGTGTATGTGTATGTGTATGTGTATGTGTATGTGTATGTGTATGTGTATGTGTGTATGTGTATGTGTATGTGTATGTGTATGTGTATGTGTATGTGTATGTGTATGTGTATGTGTATGTGTATGTGTATGTGTATGTGTATGTGTATGTGTATGTGTATGTGTATGTGTATGTGTATGTGTATGTGTATGTGTATGTGTATGTGTATGTGTATGTGTATGTGTATGTGTATGTGTGTATGTGTATGTGTATGTGTATGTGTATGTGTATGTGTATGTGTATGTGTATGTGTATGTGTATGTGTATGTGTATGTGTATGTGTATGTGTATGTGTATGTGTATGTGTATGTGTATGTGTATGTGTATGTGTATGTGTATGTGTATGTGTATGTGTATGTGTATGTGTATGTGTATGTGTATGTGTATGTGTATGTGTATGTGTATGTGTATGTGTATGTGTATGTGTATGTGTATGTGTATGTGTATGTGTATGTGTATGTGTATGTGTATGTGTATGTGTATGTGTGTATGTGTATGTGTATGTGTATGTGTATGTGTATGTGTATGTGTATGTGTATGTGTATGTGTATGTGTATGTGTATGTGTATGTGTATGTGTATGTGTATGTGTATGTGTATGTGTATGTGTATGTGTATGTGTATGTGTATGTGTATGTGTATGTGTATGTGTATGTGTATGTGTATGTGTGTATGTGTATGTGTATGTGTATGTGTATGTGTGTATGTGTATGTGTATGTGTATGTGTATGTGTGTGTGTGTATGTGTATGTGTATGTGTATGTGTATGTGTATGTGTATGTGTATGTGTATGTGTATGTGTATGTGTATGTGTATGTGTATGTGTATGTGTATGTGTATGTGTATGTGTATGTGTATGTGTATGTGTATGTGTATGTGTATGTGTATGTGTATGTGTATGTGTATGTGTATGTGTATGTGTATGTGTATGTGTATGTGTATGTGTATGTGTGTATGTGTATGTGTATGTGTATGTGTATGTGTATGTGTATGTGTATGTGTATGTGTATGTGTATGTGTATGTGTATGTGTATGTGTATGTGTATGTGTATGTGTATGTGTATGTGTATGTGTATGTGTATGTGTATGTGTATGTGTATGTGTGTATGTGTATGTGTATGTGTATGTGTATGTGTATGTGTATGTGTATGTGTATGTGTATGTGTATGTGTATGTGTATGTGTATGTGTATGTGTATGTGTATGTGTATGTGTATGTGTATGTGTATGTGTATGTGTGTATGTGTATGTGTATGTGTATGTGTATGTGTATGTGTATGTGTATGTGTATGTGTATGTGTATGTGTATGTGTATGTGTATGTGTATGTGTATGTGTATGTGTATGTGTATGTGTATGTGTATGTGTATGTGTATGTGTATGTGTATGTGTATGTGTATGTGTATGTGTATGTGTATGTGTATGTGTATGTGTATGTGTATGTGTATGTGTATGTGTATGTGTATGTGTATGTGTATGTGTATGTGTATGTGTATGTGTATGTGTATGTGTATGTGTATGTGTATGTGTATGTGTATGTGTATGTGTATGTGTATGTGTATGTGTATGTGTATGTGTATGTGTATGTGTATGTGTATGTGTATGTGTATGTGTGTATGTGTATGTGTATGTGTATGTGTATGTGTATGTGTATGTGTATGTGTATGTGTATGTGTATGTGTATGTGTATGTGTGTGTGTGTATGTGTATGTGTATGTGTATGTGTATGTGTATGTGTATGTGTATGTGTATGTGTATGTGTATGTGTATGTGTATGTGTATGTGTATGTGTGTATGTGTATGTGTATGTGTATGTGTATGTGTATGTGTATGTGTATGTGTATGTGTATGTGTATGTGTATGTGTATGTGTATGTGTATGTGTATGTGTATGTGTATGTGTATGTGTATGTGTATGTGTATGTGTATGTGTATGTGTATGTGTATGTGTATGTGTATGTGTATGTGTATGTGTATGTGTATGTGTATGTGTATGTGTATGTGTATGTGTATGTGTATGTGTATGTGTATGTGTATGTGTATGTGTATGTGTATGTGTATGTGTATGTGTATGTGTATGTGTATGTGTATGTGTATGTGTATGTGTATGTGTATGTGTATGTGTATGTGTATGTGTATGTGTATGTGTATGTGTATGTGTATGTGTATGTGTATGTGTATGTGTATGTGTATGTGTATGTGTATGTGTATGTGTATGTGTATGTGTATGTGTATGTGTATGTGTATGTGTATGTGTATGTGTATGTGTATGTGTATGTGTATGTGTATGTGTATGTGTATATGTGTATGTAGTGTATGTGTATGTGTATGTGTATGTGTATGTGTATGTGTATGTGTATGTGTATGTGTATGTGTATGTGTATGTGTATGTGTATGTGTATGTGTATGTGTATGTGTATGTGTAGTGTATGTGTATGTGTATGTGTATGTGTATGTGTATGTGTATGTGTATGTGTATGTGTATGTGTATGTGTATGTGTATGTGTATGTGTATGTGTATGTGTATGTGTATGTGTATGTGTATGTGTATGTGTATGTGTATGTGTATGTGTATGTGTATGTGTATGTGTATGTGTATGTGTATGTGTATGTGTATGTGTATGTGTATGTGTATGTGTATGTGTATGTGTATGTGTATGTGTATGTGTATGTGTATGTGTATGTGTATGTGTATGTGTATGTGTATGTGTATGTGTATGTGTATGTGTATGTGTATGTGTATGTGTATTGTGTATGTGTATGTGTATGTGTATGTGTATGTGTATGTGTATGTGTATGTGTATGTGTATGTGTATGTGTATGTGTATGTGTATGTGTATGTGTATGTGTATGTGTATGTGTATGTGTATGTGTATGTGTATGTGTATGTGTATGTGTATGTGTATGTGTATGTGTATGTGTATGTGTATGTGTATGTGTATGTGTATGTGTATGTGTATGTGTATGTGTATGTGTATGTGTATGTGTATGTGTATGTGTATGTGTATGTGTATGTGTATGTGTATGTGTATGTGTATGTGTATGTGTATGTGTATGTGTATGTGTGATGTGTATGTGTATGTGTATGTGTATGTGTATGTGTATGTGTATGTGTATGTGTATGTGTATGTGTATGTGTATGTGTATGTGTATGTGTATGTGTATGTGTATGTGTATGTGTATGTGTATGTGTATGTGTATGTGTATGTGTATGTGTATGTGTATGTGTATGTGTATGTGTATGTGTATGTGTATGTGTAATGTGTATGTGTATGTGTATGTGTATGTGTATGTGTATGTGTATGTGTATGTGTATGTGTATGTGTATGTGTATGTGTATGTGTATGTGTATGTGTATGTGTATGTGTATGTGTATGTGTATGTGTATGTGTGTATGTGTATGTGTATGTGTATGTGTATGTGTATGTGTATGTGTATGTGTAGTGTATGTGTATGTGTATGTGTATGTGTATGTGTATGTGATATGTGTATGTGTATGTGTGAGTGATATGTGTATGTGTATGTGTATGTGTATGTGTATGTGTATGTGTATGTGTATGTGTATGTGTATGTGTAT
>JAEIFK010000489.1:0-27500 GCA_018901825.1 Drosophila funebris | reverse complement strand
TAATTTAGAGCGGACGCGTTTTGTAATATCGTCCCGTTGTGTGTTGTAGTATTGCACCGTCCCCCCACAATTTATAAGAAGGAAGGTTAGTGGACTTCTGGCCACGGTACCGCCTGTTGCGGGGCAGAAACATCCAAGCCCAGTGATAAGTATAACCAGTCGGAAAGTTATAGGCGAGGTGCTCAAATTTGCAGTCTAACTGCGACCGGAGACATTCGCGGTAAGGTGCACACTGTCACCACAAAGGCACAATATGATCAGATGGGAGCTTCAGAAGCTAGTGCTCTTTCTGAAGCCCGACAAACTGGTCTTATTTTGGGGCTTTTTTTAAGGAACGTTATGTATGGTGGGATCGTACGACTGACACTCCTCAAAGGGTGCCAACAGGTTTGGTCAGGAACCATCTCCTCTTTGTACCTGGTGCGGTGGTGACATTATCAAGGAGGCTGAGCCCATCA
This sequence comes from Drosophila funebris, assembly GCA_018901825.1. Lineage (NCBI taxonomy): Eukaryota > Metazoa > Arthropoda > Insecta > Diptera > Drosophilidae > Drosophila > Drosophila funebris. Next base: position 27,042 of record JAEIFK010000489.1, on the reverse strand, counting down.
CTGCACTGAGGCATCGCCTCGCAGATGCGGCCGGTCAGACGATCACGGCAGACAACTTCGCGCACCTCATGTGTAAATTAAGTTTTTATATCTGCGGCGTTAACAAATGCCTTTATGAGTTAACTGAGATGAACGGACGAGCGCCCCGATTTATTCAATGATTATTTCAGAATAACACTCTGACTTATAACTGTATAAGCCCTTGAGACGTGACAACAATACGTCTGACTCGGGACTAACTATTATCAATTATAACGAAGCTTTGAATGAAGTCTTCGGCAGCCAGCAGCTGACTATGCGCCTCGTGCGTAGTGTTACATTGCGACGTTCGCCAAAGTGCAAATGCCCTTGGAGCGCTGACCCTAACTGCTTAGATTGGCATTCCCACGCTAGCGACTTTGTGCGATGCGGCAGCATATCGTTACAGGTTAACTTGTACAACGGATCGAGTGTGGGATGCAGCGTGCAGCTACGCAGCTTGTGTCATGCAAGAACTGCAGAGAGTGGAGAAAATTCGGAGCAAAGCTAAGTAGGCGCAGTGACTAGTTCCGCTAGCTATTCCTTCCCTTCCCAAAACAACAGTACCACTTAAGTTTCTTAGATGTATGTATATTAATACCCTGTGCCCATTAAAAATAGGAAAAAATAAGTTTGTGCAAATGTATGTAACAGGTAGAAGGAGGCATCTCCGACCCTATAAAGTATATATATTCTTGACCAGTATCAATAGCGGAGTCGATTGAGCCATGTCCGTCTGTCTGTCCGTCTGTATGAACGAGTCGATCTTAGCACCAATAATACCTAGAGATACCAAATTTGGCACCAAGGTATACCATACGCAGATCAAGTATATTTTAAATTTTGGATTCTGGTCTAGGGTTCTATCCTGTCGCATGCTCCCCCAATTGAACCACATGTTTCTGTATATATATGTGTTATCTGCTTATTGTAAAGTGCGATTCAGTTTTATTCTCCAAAAATATTATTGCCCTCTTAATAAGTAAGCAAAGTTACTTGTTTACATTTGCGAGCATATGTTTTATATTTTCCAGGCGAACTTGTTCAGAAGCCTGCCTGGGGAAAGGACCAACCAAATAATTATAACGGAGAACAAAACTGTGTTGTCTTTGATGGTGGTCGAAATTGGCTCTGGAATGATGTGGGGTGCAATTTGGATTATCTACATTTCATTTGCCAACACTGTATGTATCCATTGCTCTTTCAATGAAGTACGTATTATTATACTTAAGCCTTATAGCGCCATTGTCCTGCGGCTCGCCAGATGTACAGCAAAACACAACTGTGCTTAGTAAGAACTTTACGTTAGGTAACAAAATCCAGTACGAATGTCCAAAGGGTCATTCGCTTATTGGCTCTGCACAACGTGAATGCACAACCGATGGTACATGGAGCGGATCAGCACCCAGCTGCAAATGTGCGTATCTGTTTATCGATATATAAAATATTGTCATAATTATAGAAGAGTATTATTGCTATGTTCAAATTTATGTAACATGAAAATAACCGATATTGACACTAAAAGGAAGACACATGGGCATTTCCACAGAAATGTCAACCGCAGGCAAAAAATTCAAAGTCTATAAAAGTATGTTGCTTTAACATATTTTTTATAGGGAATCTAACAGATTTAACTACAGTAAAGAACTTTTACATTTACTCGCAATACATTCGGAAATATTCAAATATAATCTATCAGATTTAACTACAGTAAAGAACTTTTACATTTATTCGCAACACATTTTGAAATATTCAAATGCAAAGTCGAACAAGTGCAAAGGTTCTGGTTTGAACATTTCTACTGCACGTTTAGTTTTGATTAATGTTATTAATAAGAGCCATTATGCATTGAGCCATTATGCATTATGCATCTCGGTTTTTATTGAAAGAATATTAGAAATATGAGAAAGGATCGATGCGAGTGCCAATTACGGTTAATTTTTACATTGCTTTACCGTATAGTACATTTGTTATCAGTGCATCAAAAGTATTTGCACAATTCAAGTCAAATATTAGTAGCAAACAGTTATTTGTAGTTCAAACAATTTAAATAAAATAACAAATTTGTGGAATATAATCTTGGTAGTTATTTAAAGTTTGTCGCAAGCGACATCGTAAGTGTAAAATGAAAAAATTCAAAATAATGTATTTTCCTAAAATAACTTTTTTTGAATAGGAAATATATAATTTTAGAATGTAGATTAGTAAAAAGAGAGGCGAAAAAAATTTAATCCAACTGCAAACGGTGGAGAGAACGGTTAAATGACGACGAATTAAAATTTTATAACTATGAATTTAAAAACAAGGAAAGAAGAGAGATTTCTGGCTGAAGGTAAAGAAAATATAATTCAAAAGAAATAGCAATATAATCGCATTTGGCAACCATGAGATGCGCCAAAAACTGTTAAAAAATGAAATGTCATACGCAAAAATCATAGAATAATCATCTAATGCATGTCTAAATACATAAAAAGTCATTAAATAAACATAAAAAGTCTGACGGAAGAAAGTGTCGCGTGCAACTGTGATTAAAATTTAATAAACAACTTAATATTTTTGAATCAAATAAAAAACATTATTAGGTTACATTAATGCATAACAGTTTGAAATTAGCACATTAAAATCTTCCATCAGGATTCGCTCAAATCAGTGTTTGAACTGTTCACCTTAAAAAGAGACTTCTGTATTTGTCGCATGCGAATGCCTTGGTTTTTTTTAGACTCTGTACTTTAAAAAAGTACATAGTCTTCTAAGTTTGACGAAAGCGATTTGTGCGTAACAGGCAGAAGGAGTCATCTCCGACCCTATAAAGTATATATATTCTTGATCAGTATCAACAGCCGAGACGATATAGCCATGTCCGTCTGTCAGTATGTCCGTCTGTCCGTCCGTATGGACACCTAGATCTCAGAGACTATAAGAGCTAGAGCTACCAAATTTGGTGGCAATACTCTTATATTGTGCAGGCAGATCAAGTTTGTTTTAGATTTTTGCCATGCCCACTTCCGCCCCCGCAAATCGAAAAAAAAACGTATTATAAGAGCTACAGACTTTACACACTTGGCAGATTTGGTACACAGAGAGTGTGCATGTGTGCGGACGCTTTCCGAAAATTTCATCCCGATCGAACCATAAACAAAGGAGATTTTAAGGAATGAATGACCAACAAATTCATAAGGGCTGAGCAGCATTAGAGCAACAACAACAGCAAGACTCGCAACGAGTACGCGGGCTCAAATCTCGCTGCTGGCAATTTAAATTTGAGTTTTATTTTTCAATTATTAATTAATTATTGTTATTTTATTTAATCATATATTATAAATTCTGCATAATTTGTCAGAAAGTAACAAAATCTTTAAGAAATATATATAATAAAATTTAGTTAGGAATTCGAATTTATGCACATATTGGTCAAATGATTAAATTCGTGCTGCATAAGTATTGAGATTGCTGCCCGTGAACATTTTAAGTCAGTAGCTCAGCTTAGAAGACGTGAGATTTGCAAGCGAGAGGTCTGGGGTTCGAAACTACACCGTCAGCGTATAATTTTCTTTTTTTAATTTTTGCCACGCCTCCTTCTATTTTGGATCCTCACGAAAAGTACAGAGTCTCCTACTGTCGACTGCGGTCGACTGTAGTCTTACCCTCCTTCAGTTGTAAATGCTGATGCAAGGTACTATACTGTCGCATGCGCCTCGACTGATCCGCTTGTTTGTAATTATCTTTTGGACTATTGCATTCTAGTGTTCAACCCTGAACAATGATTACCGTTTTGATTTTCAAAATAATTTCGAAATAAAAATTAAGAAAGATAAAGCTCGATAGAGTCTTATTATGAGTCATTATTATGATGTTTTTTCTGTTTTTTCTTCAGTATATATGTAGTACATAAATTTATATTATTTGTTATTATGTATTTTCTTAATGCATAATGCAACATAATTGTCGAATTTTGTTTAAAAATTAATAGACGTTGACTGTGGAAACTTGCCCAATCTTGAATTCGGATCGATACACTTGTCAGAGGAACGCACAACCTATAGCGTTGTAGCCACTTATAGCTGCCATGAGAATTATACACTTATTGGCAATGAAAACCGAACATGCATGCAGGAAGGCTGGAATGGAGTGGACCCAGAGTGTTTGTTAGACTGGTGCCCAGATCCTCAGCGCATCACCGGAGGTAATGTGCTATTTACTGATAAACGAGCTGGTTCCATAGCAACATATTTTTGTGAACCCGGTTATGTGCTTGTAGGCGAGGCGGTTAGTAATCAGAATATACATATGTATATGTACACACATATGAACATAATTATCATGATATATATTTCATTCTTAGACAATTTCTTGTGAGCTAGGTGGTGAGTGGTCTAGCAAAACTACGACTTGCAAGTTCGTCGACTGTGGTGCACCCGGTCGCCCTGATCGGGGTATATCGCTTCTGCTCAACGGCAGTACAACTGTCGATTCTGTGGTTAAGTATGAATGTGAGGAAGACCACTGGCTTGATGGGTCATCGGAATTGTATTGTACTAGAGACGGTAGATGGTCAGGTGATGTGCCCATCTGCGAACTGGTAACTTGTGAGACACCGCAAGTACCAGCCGGATCCTTTGTCATTGGCTACGACTATAATGTGCACTCAAAAATAAACTACAACTGCGATCCTGGGCATATACTTCACGGATCGTCAGTCCTTGAATGCTTGGATACTGGTGACTGGAACTCCGATGCGCCCTTCTGTGAATGTAAGTACACACCAGGTGTTATGTCTTAAAGCAAAAGAATACTAACTTAATGCTGATACAGATATTGATTGTGGAATCATATCGCCTATACCAAATGGCAGCATTAAATATCTGTCGAACACAACATACGTTGGTTCCGAGGTAGTCTTCACTTGTTCACAATCACACAAACTGAACGGAGTAATCAATCGTAAATGTCTGGAGTCAGGTACCTGGAGCGATGCGTCACCCAAATGTGAAGGTATACGATTATTGATATGATCTGATTAAAAATTTAAATTTAAATTTATTTTAAAATGGTATTATAAGAAATTCGCTGCCACGAGCCCATGTTACCCACGCATAGCCTTTTGTCAGTTACCGGCAATGATCGCATGTATGGACGCACTCTTATACGCACTGCAGAATCTGTACAAAATCCGGCGCAGACGTACAAGTAAGTTGGCAACAGTTCTAAAAAACAGTAATTCATCATATACACATATTTTTATGTATTTGTGCTATGTATGTTTCTGCCTGTTACATACATAGCACATCACATGTCGGACCCTATGAAGTATATATATTCTTGATCAGCATCAACAGCCGAGTCGATTGAGCCATGTCCGGTTGTCTGTCAGTGCGTCCGTATGTCTGTCTGTATGGACGCGTCGATCTCAGTAACTGTAAGAGCTAGAGACACAAAATTTGGCATCAAGGTCCTATAATACCATACGCAGATCAAGTTTATTTAAAAATTTTGATACCTCCCCCTCTTCTCCGGCAAATCGAGAAAATCGAATTATGGTATTATAGGGTACAGGGTATTATACTGTCGGTTGCGGTCGACTGTAGCATTTCCAACTGGTTATTTATATATATTTGGCTTCTGTTGTTTAGAAACGGTATAATTCTTATTATAATTTTGCTTTTGCACTTATTCTGATCTACATCGTATTTCTTTTATATTTTGATCGATACTTATTTGCATTATTTCTATCACATTATATTTTAACTGTCAATATTCTTTCCTCTCTAAGTCCGAATAACATTAAGGTAGGGTGTTCCCTAATGCTTCAATGTATTGTATTGTACATTGCGTACTCTACTTCGGCTAATTATACCCTGTACAGGGCTATATTAACTTTGTGCAAAAAATGTCCTTCTGTATGAACGCGTCGATCTCAGCAACTATAAGAGCTAGAGACTCAAAATTTAGCATGCATTTCTGAACGTACACATTTCTAACTTAACAGGTATTTAAGAAATACTGTTCTGAAACACATGTGAAAGTTTTATAAAAATCTGTCCATGAATAACGAAGACATTCAAAAAAGAAAGTAGAAAGAAAAAAGCATTTTGCAATGAATCCCACTGCCAACATGAGCGTCAGACACATAAATATGAGTTGTAAAAAATATTCATTTATTATGATATTTGTAATATAGATATTATATTTGTAATGTAGATAGATAGAGTTTGCCTTTCAAGGATTGATTATTCCAATAATCATTTGCATTTAAAATATTGGCGAGCAAGTGAGCTTCAAAAACTGAGAGGTTTTTAGACTCTGTACTAAAATTACATATTAGACTCTGCACTAAAAGTACATAGTCTTCTAAGTTTAACGAAAGCGATTTGTGCGTAACAGGCAGAAGGAGTCATCTCCGACCCTATAAATTATATATATTCTTGATCAGCATCAACATCCGAGACGATATAGCTATGTCCGTCTGTCTGTCTTCCCGGCTGTCCGTCCGTATGAACACCTAGATCTCAGAGACTATAAGAGCTAGAGCTACCAAATTTGGTGACAACACGCTTATAGTGTGCAGGCAGATCAAGTTTGTTTTAGATATTTGCCACGCCCCCTTTCGCAATCGCAAATCGAATAAAACGTATAACTAGTCTTCATATATAGCTACATACTTCAGATTTGGCACACATAATGTGTGCTCATGTCTGGACATTTTGTGAAAATTGCATGAAGATCGGACCATAAACAAAGCAGCTAATAAGATATCTAATTACCACAAGCTCATTGCAGCTTTAGCGACAATTAATTGCATTAAATGTAACATCAACAAAAACAAGACATTCTGTGCGAGTACCCGAGTTCAAGTCTCGGTGCTGACCATTTTTTATTTCACTTTTTTTATATATATATTATTAATTAACTTTTTACTAATATTTTATTTACATATATGTTATTAATTATGCCAATATGTCATAAGAAGAAGAAATAACAAAGTTTGGTTAGAAATTTGAATTCAAATATATGTATGCATGTACACGCATATGCAGCAATGCAAAAAAAGTAACGGCATTGCTCTCAGTTACCGCCGCTCTCTATTCCCCCACTCATCAAAGAGTGATCGATATTCAGAGAGAATCATTGAAACAATAGAAACTTGCAAAACAGACAATGAGAGGAATGCGAGAATATGTTCTGCATTTGTCAAACTTTTACGTCAGTGGCAATGGCGCAGGTGCTAAAGTGTTGGCACAGCATTCAGGAGATCCTGAGTTCGAGTCTTGGTCGATTCTCTTGCTTATTACAAAATATTTGATGTGAAGTGGTAAATATCTCTTCTTTCTTTTTACATGAAAATATGAATGCTGCTTAGACAATTATTTTCGAGTGGAAAAGCATTGCCCTCAAATTAACATATCACGCTTGCCATTAATAATCTTTGTATTATTTTATTAATACTTATTGTAATAATATGTTGTATATAACGGGTCTTATACTGTCGAGCACCTCAACTGTAACTTTTCGACTGGTCTTTATTATAAAAAGAAAATGATATAAAAATATTGTGAAACGACTGAGGATCGAACCGCCAAAAAACTGCACGTCAAGCAAACGCACTATCTGCAGAGCCACCGCGGCATACGCTTGGCGGCCGTCAATATCGACATATATGAAAGGACGGAGGCATTTTAACGTTAGATTTCGTCGCTTGCTTGAAAGAATAAAATAAGCGCGCAAGCATTGGCATGGACGTTGCCAAACTTCATACGAAGCGCATGCGACATAGGCTGTGCGTTGCGTTCTGCGGTCTATTGTGCGTTCTACTGTCGAATGCGGTCGACTGTAGCCTTTTCGACTGGTTTTAATTATAGTTTTAATGTCAGCTGTATAAAACACTGCTCAGAAATTCACGAATGATGGGGCTAACCGAACTAATTGTTTTCAGACTTGGAAAATTTATTAGTAATACCGGGGGTAATTTGCCATTTCAGAATTGGTGCTCTGGCGAAATATCGTTGCGAACGGGGTTACAAAATAGTTGGCGAGGCATTGGCCACTTGCACGGATATCGGCCAGTGGAGTGGCGGTATACCTGAGTGTGTATGTAAGTATACTATGTAACAGTGAAATAAGAAATACAATATAACACTGCATTTTTAGATGTAGATTGTGGGACGCCCGAAAACATAATTGATGGTAAAATGACGTTGGCCACAAATGCTACTTACTATGGAGCCGCTGTACTATATGAATGCTATACCAATTACAAGCTGAATGGCGTCTCGCGACGTTTGTGTACAGAGCACGGGAACTGGAGCCACGAAGCACCGAAATGTGTAGAGGTCGCTTGTGAAGCACCAAATGTGAGTGAAAGTTTAATTGTGGATGCGGAAACTCATGTTGTTGGCGCAGTTGCTTCCTTTAAGTGTACGAAAGGGCGCATTTTAATTGGAAATGAAACACGCACCTGTCAAAAGAATGGTAAATGGACGGGCAAAAGTCCAATATGTAAATGTAAGTACTATGAATCTACAAATTATATTTGTAATTTGTCATTTGGGGAATTATTATTGCACAGCCGTTGACTGCGGGAGACCGTCGACCATTGAAAACGGACGTGTGATTGTGGTCAACGACTCAACACTATATGGTGGATCTGCTGAATATCACTGCATACCGAGCTTCAACCGTATTGGCCAATATATGCGAAAATGCACCGAAGACGGTTCCTGGAGCGGCAAGCAGCCACATTGTGAACCGATCACCATGGAAGGGCAGGAAAATTCCGAACTAAGCATAATTGTTGGCATCGGTGCCACCATTATTATAGCACTGCTCTTCATCTTTGGCATCATTTTCTTACATCGCAACAAGGCAAGACCAGTCAAGAATACGGAAAACATTCAGGCAGCTGAGTCGAAGGATACACGCAATGCTGCCGTAATGTCCTATTCCACGCTGGAAGTAAATATTGGTATGAATATGGACAACAATCCATCAGCAATAAGCAACATATTTCAGGGAAGAGCAGCGGACCGAGGTCTCAAAAAGAATGAAGATAACGCTGATGACAAACGAATAAACAATCATTCGGGTAAGTTAGGTAGACCCAAACCAGTTACTCATAAAATATTAACCAAAAATTAAATTTATAGAAAACTTGTACGACCAAATACCAACTGAACAGTTTTACGATGCACCTTACGAGATGCATACAAATGATGACGTGTATGAACCTGAGCCTGTATCCAATAATATAATCACAATAAATGGAATTTCAGTGCGATAAGAATTGCAAATGTCTTGAAATGTAAAAAGTGTATACGCTTGCGGACAATGCTTAAAATAATAATGTTCATTTGTGGTTGTAAATGTATATATTAATATATAGGCCATAGTCGAGTTTCTAATAAGTTTTTTTTTATGAATGGGCGGATTTCGATTTGATGGCAAGGTGGACAGACGCTCTGACGCGCCTCCTGCCCTTGTTCCCTAGCTCGCGGTTTAAAAACATATTGTCTCATTCACAATAGCTGATAAAAGAGATGTTTGTTTAGTCTTATAAGTATTCATATTCAGGGGGGAATAGCAACGAATGTCATAATTTAGACTGAACTGAACTTTCATGACTGACGTGACTTTGTATAGGAAAGAACTGAACATTCGGTCCGAAATTCAAAAATATCATCGAATGAGCCGAATATGCTATCGTGGAAATAGCCCATTATAATTCCTACTTTAATACACCAACTTCAATGATAAATCGGTCAGGTTCTGGTTTTCTTACCAACTTTATTTTTTATTTTCTTTACCTACTTGTACTTTTGTATATGAACATTTGTGTTATACGCTATTTAGTAGAAGGTGTGGATTTGTTTCCCATGTGATAGAAGAAGACAATCATTCTGTACCGGACGGATCATCCATCTCCCAAAAATTTAAACAAATCTTTTCTAAACATTTAAATTATACAAATCTGCACGCATTTGTTGCATTGCAGCGCCCACCATAGCTCCATTTACATTAAATTCATCCGTCCTGAATTGCAAAAACATTTCGGTAATCGCAATATAATTCCAGTCTGCACCGTTTGCGCCATTTAACATATTTTCCCTCATTATTACAATAAAAATTATTTGCTTTTTTCTTGATACGTATGTTTGTTTACATCGACACATCGAACAATGTTTTTCGAAGATGCGAGTTCTGCGTAACGGCACTCATCATTTTTTCGGACCTTCGACAATGATGTGCCCAGGGTAAAATTACAATTATATTTTACCTAAATAAAAATGCATTTATTTTTGTAAAATAATTTGGTTTACGATTTTTAGTGTGACCTGTAATATTGTATTGTATGTATGCTACTCCACTAGACTTATCTAAGGTATGGGCTGGTAAAACAAAACAGTTTGATCAATACATCCTTGAAAAATGTACGCATTTGTTAAGCATAGTTAGACAGTTGATTATAAAATTTAACTCTCAACTTATAATGCTACATTTTAAGAAAAGTTTGGCCATTTTATCAAAATTATAATATTTAACATTGGGATTTAAAATTGCACTTGTATAAGTTGGATATACACCAAAACGACAATGGCCAGAAGAGGAGGAGCACAGCAGTTACAGACTGAAGTTAAATCCGATGAAGAACTCGAAAAGTTTTTAATGCGGCCTGGATTGCTGAGTAATAATATTATGTTGTATGTTTTATGAATGCACCAATTAATGCACTTTACAGTTTTGGAAGTGTATTCAAACTGGTGTGGCCCATGTCTTGGAGTTCTTGGTACCTTACGTAGAATAAAACTAGAAATGGGCGGCGACAACATACAACTCGCAATAGTAAGTAGTTGTTCAACGCTATACATACATGTAATAGTTATATTGCAACATTGACTCTAGTGTAAAGCGGATACCATAACTTCTTTGAAGCGGTTCTACAAGAAAAGTGAACCCACTTGGATATTTGCTACAGTAAGTTTGATCTCGTTATTAAACATTAAATAAAATATTTTATCACTAATTTAAGAATTTTAATAAATAACCACCGATAGTCGAATGATTTTATTTCATATCCTGTACCCATAATAAGTACTTTATTAATGCTAAAGAACTTGTATTTCTAAAGTATGTGCGTTTATGTATCCATAAACAGTCCTGTGCGTTTGTCCATTATTCTAAATGAACGCATCAATCTGGTAATTCATAAAAACTAATTATACGATTTTTGATTCTTTTATGCTACATACTTTTCCATATTGTACGACCCATTTATTTTAAGAACAAATGTCAAATGAACATAACTTGAATGAGATTGGGTTATACATTCGTACATGTGTGTATTTATATTTATTTACTATATATTTACATCTGACCTGGGTACAAGGTATCTCCTGTTCGAGCAGTTTCGAATAGAGGACCCTCCCATATACGGTGGATGCATTAAATCTGTGTGTTTCAGCGTTTTCTTAATGGAACACAATACCTTTGCTATTGGCCAATTCTGGTCAATTGCAATCTTCGAAAGATCTAACTTTTTGACAATAAACGTCCTAATTGAGTGTTTGCCCTTATGGAAGCAGCACATGATTCATGATTCTCTTCCAGTGCCACCAAACGCACAAACCTGGCTTGGCTACCGTTTGAGCTGATTCACCGTGCTTTGTCTTTAACTTCGAAATTACCAGAACAGAAGTCTTAGAATTTCAGTCGCCTTGCATGCATTTTGGCCTTTATCAAAAATAAATTGTAAAATGTAGCGAATTTTTTCTCTGTTGTTTTTCATTTCAAAAAATGGTGAGGGGAATCCCACCATTCTAAAAAGTCCAAGTCTAAAACAGTGCGACCAATAGTTTACCAACTAAATGGATTACTTTTCCCAACCTAATATTTTTCCTTTCCACAGGGCGGTAAGGCTGTTGGAATTTTCTATGGCTCTGATGCCCCGAAATTGGCAGCTACAATTTTAAAAGAAATGGAAAAGACTTTGCAAAACGTTCCACGACCAACCTATCAAATTGGAGAACTACAACCTATTGAAGCTGAAGCTTTAAGGATCAAAACGGAAGCAATTCAAAAGGCTGAAAGTATTGAGCATGAAAAGCAACAGAAGAAAAGAATTGACTATCTCAACCATTGTACGGACATAATAATGGAAAATTTACCGGATATAGGTGTAACAGTTTTTGGGCCGCAAGTGTCTCGGGACATGTTCAAAAAGCTTTCAGAGCCAGCAGAGCATCTTAAAATGCAATGCAAAGATCGGAAATATCTCGAAGTATCTGCGAAAGACTTTGATATAATTAATTATGCTTGCAAGAATCCATTATCCGCTGATATTATCGATCAATTGGATGGTAAAGAGTTACTTGTGTGTTTCTGGAAAATAGATGAGGCCTCTGGGCCTATTACACACGTGCTTGCTACATACGCTCATGAACTAACAAAAGAAAGAGTCGCTCCACCAGATGACGAAATTAATGTACCGCATCTCATACCGCCCATTATATTACCAATGAAGGTCAAATTCGAAGTTGAAGTAGATGGTAAATCTAAAAATATTTAAATGTATTGGTACTTTAATAATTTATTGTTTTTTATTTTATAGATGGTGAAGTATGGGTGGATGAAATTAGCTCAGAAGAAGAGGCAAAAAAAGCAGCCGAAAGGAAAGCTGCTGAAAAAACAAAGTCAGTCACTCGGCTGCTAGAAGAATCTCGTGCTAAGGATCAGGAAGGAGCTGAAGATGATGACGAAGAAGAAGCAAGTGAAGAAGAAGAGGTAATGCAAGTTGCACAGCAGGCATTCCCAAATATGAATTTTGATATAGATTTGGGTCTTGATGATAACATTATCAGTGAAGAGGAAATGGAAGAAGAAGAAGAAGAACCACCAAAACCGTTGACACGCACAAAGCGTGTCAAGATTCCACCCATATGGGTTGCTAACAATCGTCGCACCCATGCTGCCTTGATCTATATATTCTTTCGTAGCCAAACCAGTGGATTTTTGCCAGCAGACCCACCGCCAGAGCCACCTCATATTGTAATGGCGTTCGAAGCATTCAAACGTGATGATATAATGGAAGTTGTGGAAGCTAGCAGAGAAGATATACCTCTATATGGATTCTTCACTAATGATACTCCAGGAGAGGCCAAACTAATCACGAACTCTATATATAAATATGATGAAATCGAGGAACCTACATCGTAAGTTTCAGCTTATTATAGCTCTCTAATATCATGAATATTTTGTTTTTTTTTTTTTAAATATATGTAAAATGTTCTTTTCTTATTTATAGAAGGGATAGAATTGTGCTTAAAGTTAACAAAGTGCAATCGTATACAATGCTATCATTAGTGCAATTCGAGCCCACTTACTGTAGTAACAATGTTAAGACTGGTCGCATAGATGCACTCAAATTCTTTCCAGAAGAATATAAGACTGATGAAGAAATTCCCCCTAATTCGCAGAAAAAGCCAAAGAAGGTAAAATTGAACTACTTGTTGTTTCATAAATCGTTGTAAATATATTTCATATTAACTTATAGAAGATACAAGACGCAGACGAAATTGATACACATACCATCGAGGCACGTAAGCCATCTATTGAGACAGGGAAATCCAGTGAGCTTGCTGCTGAAGGAACAATGGAAGACGCTCCCAAATGCGCATATGGAGAGGCAGAGGTGCCCGAAGCGCAAGTCGGCGAGGCGCAAATGACTGAAAGTTCAGCTATCACAGATCCTGCTCTTGTACGCACAGATGCAGCATCAGCATTTGGCGAAGGCACTGTCGCACATGAGTCGATCAAAGAAGAAAATTCAGCTGGACTAGTAGAATCACCTGCTGTTGATGGTTTTTTGGCACCAGCTCCAGCAGCGCCATCTAACCCAGTTCTAGTAGAATAGTTAAGTTAATATACTTAAATATATATATGTACATAAAATTTATCAATCTAAAATTCTGCAAAACTATAAGGCGAAGAATAAAAATATAGGAAATATGATGCACCTATGGCTGAGTTAGCTCAGAGTGCTCTCGGATGAAAATAGCTTTAATAGCAAAGTCGGGCAAGTCAGTCTCACCGAAAATAGAAAATAAACTTTGCATGGAATCATCCAGTGGCAAAAATCGCAAAATTTCGAGGAAAGTCTCCTGGAAAGGGAGAAGACGTATAATATGGTAGACTAAAACCAGTCGAAAAGGCTACAGTCGACCACATTCGACAGTATAATACCCTGTACAGGCTTCTATACTAAAAGTATTTTGATAATAGGTACTTTGATTAAAATAATTAAAATAAAAGTAAGAACTTAACAGTTGTTTAAAGAATACTCCTTTGAAACTCTCATTATTTTGCATATGAATTCTTTGCATGCTTATAGCAGCTAACTTTCACATATGAATACATATTCAATCAAAAGCTGAGTGTTACGACACTTAATTTACTTATGCCGCACACATGGTAAGCAGACGCATGTATCATAGTCGTTCGCTGTCTCGCTCGCACACATGTGCTGCCTGCTGCTCTGCGATTCAATGGAAAAATAACTCTTATTGCTGATTATCTGTCTATTATAAACCGATCTTGATGAAACTTAACCATATGATATTCTTCAAGCACCTGTTAAGTTAGAAGTGTCTACGTTGAAAAATGTGGCCATTATTCGTTTTTTTTTCAAATTGCGTGGCAAGGGGGGTAGGTATCCAAAATTTAAAATAAACTTGATCTGCGTATGGTATACAGGAACCTTGATGCCAAATTTGGTGTCTCTAGCTATTATAGTTGCTGAGAATATATATACTTTATAGGGTCGGAGATGACTCCTGTCTGTTACAAAAATTTTTTTCACAAAGTTAATATATCCCTGTACAGGGTATAACTAGAACAACGGCGTCAAAACGGAAGGAGCTTATTCTAATGCAGGGATCTGGGTGGACAAAATTACCAATAGCCACAATCTGGAGTCAAACAGTACCTCCGCTACCTGAAGAATTGCCAACACCGGAGGACTCTCTCGTATGCCCCAATGAGCAAAGGCCAGAAAAAGTACAACAGAGAAGGAAACAGCTGATAAATTAGCAATCTTAGTCTCCTAATAGGTGTCCAGCGAACCTAAGCCATTAAGAGAGGAACTAAGATATTTGTGACAATCAAGCTGGGCAGAGGCAACATGTTTCCGACAAGAAAAATGTGTCCTAGTTAGCTCGACTGACAAGTTCCCAGTAGCAGAAACTGCCATTTGGTGACGCTGTTATTTAGTTAAAAGGCATCGAAATCTCTAATCAATAACACAAATAAAACAAGAATATATATACTTTATAGGGTCGGAGATGCCTCCTTCTGCCTGTTACAAACATTTTTTTTCACAAAGTTAATATATCCCTGTACAGGGTATAAAAACATCTCAGTTTTTTCCTGGACCTCACTTGCTCGCCAATATTTAAAATGCAAATGATCATTAGAATAATCAATTCTTGAAAGGCAAACTCTATCTAATATTCAAATATAATAATAAATGATTATTTTTTACAAATCTCAGCATACATTAGATTAAGACTTGCAATATAATTGTCGGCAAGCAGTACGACATTTGAAGTAACACAACTCAGCTTTTCGCCAAGAATGTGCTCACTTGCAAAAGCTAGCAGCTATAAGCATGCAATGAATTCTAATTTCCATATGATTACGCCATATGTTTATTTACATGTGGATACACATGTGTATACACACATACATATTTATGTGTCTCATGCACATGTTGGCAAAGCAGTGCGATTCATTGCAAAATGTTCTAGTCTTTTCCATCTACTTTCTTTTCTGAATGTCTTGCTTATTCCTGGACTGATCTTTATGAAACTTTCACATGTGTTTCAGAACAGTATTTTTGTTAAGTTAGAAATATGTACGTTCAGAAATACATGCTGTATTATAAAGTTTTGATCGATTTGCGGGGGAAGGCGGGGAGGTATAGAGGAACCTTCATGCCAAATTTGGAGTCTCTAGCTCTTATAGTTACTGAGATCGACGCGTCCATACAGACGGACATTTTTTTGCACAAAGTTAATATATCCCTGTACAGGGTATAATAATAAATGCCGCAGAAGGTGGCACAATTGGTCCCGTAATAAGAGTACGTGCAGAAACGGCATAATCACGGCCTTCAACTGTATACAAAAGTCGGTTTAGATGACCATAACCAATTCTGCAACTACAGAAAGATCAGTATGTTTTGATGTTGCTAGCCGCCGTTGCCTAATGAGTAATAACTAAAAATATCGATTTGCCATTTAACACCGACAAGCATTGGATAGTACGAATGAATATCTGTAAGTAATTTGATCGTATGATGTGTTGTCAGCAACCTCTTTGCTAAGGAATGTTATTAACTTCCATACTCTGAGTGCGTTGGAGTTGATAGAGGAAAGCATCTGTAGATGGAACTGAACTATATGTAAAATGAGACAGGGATCTGGGTGGACAAAATTACCAATAGCCACAATCTGGAGTCAAACAGTACCTCCGCTACCTGAAGAATTGCCAACACCGGAGGACTCTCTCGTATGCCCCAATGAGCAAAGGCCAGAAAAAGTACAACAGAGAAGGAAACAGCTGATAAATTAGCAATCTTAGTCTCCTAATAGGTGTCCAGCGAACCTAAGCCATTAAGAGAGGAACTAAGATATTTGTGACAATCAAGCTGGGCAGAGGCAACATGTTTCCGACAAGAAAAATGTGTCCTAGTTAGCTCGACTGACAAGTTCCCAGTAGCAGAAACTGCCGTTTGGTGACGCTGTTATTTAGTTAAAAGGCATCGAAATCTCTAATCAATAACACAAATAAAACAAGAATATATATACTTTATAGGGTCGGAGATGCCTCCTTCTGCCTGTTACAAACATTTTTTTCACAAAGTTAATATATCCCTGTACAGGGTATAAAAACATCTCAGTTTTTTCCTGGACCTCACTTGCTCGCCAATATTTAAAATGCAAATGATCATTAGAATAATCAATTCTTGAAAGGCAAACTCTATCTAATATTCAAATATAATAATAAATGATTATTTTTTACAAATCTCAGCATACATTAGATTAAGACTTGCAATATAATTGTCGGCAAGCAGTACGACATTTGAAGTAACACAACTCAGCTTTTCGCCAAGAATGTGCTCACTTGCAAAAGCTAGCAGCTATAAGCATGCAATGAATTCTAATTTCCATATGATTACGCCATATGTTTATTTACATGTGGATACACATGTGTATACACACATACATATTTATGTGTCTCATGCACATGTTGGCAAAGCAGTGCGATTCATTGCAAAATGTTCTAGTCTTTTCCATCTACTTTCTTTTCTGAATGTCTTGCTTATTCCTGGACTGATCTTTATGAAACTTTCACATGTGTTTCAGAACAGTATTTTTGTTAAGTTAGAAATATGTACGTTCAGAAATACATGCTGTATTATAAAGTTTTGATCGATTTGCGGGGGAAGGCGGGGGAGGTATAGAGGAACCTTCATGCCAAATTTGGAGTCTCTAGCTCTTATAGTTGCTGAGATCGACGCGTCCATACAGACGGACATTTTTTGCACAAAGTTAATATATCCCTGTACAGGGGTATAATAATAAATGCCGCAGAAGGTGGCACAATTGGTCCCGTAATAAGAGTACGTGCAGAAACGGCATAATCACGGCCTTCAACTGTATACAAAAGTCGGTTTAGATGACCATAACCAATTCTGCAACTACAGAAAGATCAGTATGTTTTGATGTTGCTAGCCGCCGTTGCCTAATGAGTAATAACTAAAAATATCGATTTGCCATTTAACACCGACAAGCATTGGATAGTACGAATGAATATCTGTCAGTAATTTGATCGTATGATGTGTTGTCAGCAACCTCTTTGCTAAGGAATGTTATTAACTTCCATACTCTGAGTGCGTTGGAGTTGATAGAGAAAAGCATCTGTAGATGGAACTGAACTATATGTAAAATGAGACAGCGGAATATACTTCAACTAATGTCAGGCTAGTGGGTCTAAAGAATTCATGGTTTCATGATATGTAATGAAAATCAAATTAACTCTACTCTACGCGACTAGCAGCCTTAAGCTAATCCCTTCATTTAATCCTCTGATACAAGAGCACATTTTTGTATGGGATTATTTTCTAAGTAATAGGGTCTTTCCACGACAGCACATTTGGCTCATTCGACGGCATTTTTTCCCATTCGGCCCCGATGTGAGTTTCATCTCCATACAAAATTCGAACAGTCATTTATTTTGAATGAGCTCATTCGCTCTCATTGGGTCAGTACTTTTTTTTTATCAATAACACGATGTTTATCGATGGATACTTAAAAAACAGAAAAATCATCCCTAACATCAGTTGCTGTGATGTAGGCGCCAAAAATTATTTAAAAAAAAAGAAACAAATATTGCAAATTTTTTATAGTTATATTACGGATAAGGATTTCAGTGCTATACACCTACAAAAGCCCAGGCATATGGCGATTTTTGTATTTGACGTAAAATATTTGATTAGTTTTTGATTGTTTGATTACCATCAGTACAGCTGATTTATTTCGCGCGGATGACTTTTTGACGTGGAAATGCAAAATCTGGTCACATCCGAATGTGACCTAATGAGCCGAATGTAGAGTGTCGTGGAAAAACCCTATAAGATTGTAAAAGAAACTTGCATTTAATTACTTGTAAGAGTGTTATCCATTCACATCATAACTAAATTTGTTCTGCATTCGCAGAAATTTTATAGTTCTTCCCTTCTACCAAAAAAGGACAGGAGACTTTTAAGTTTGTCTAAAATGAAATGTGCGTAACAAACACAATGAGGTATCTCCAAAATATATATATTGTTGTTTAGCATTAACAGCCCAGCCCATATAGCCATGTCCGTCTGTTTACCCGTCTGTCAGTATGAACATGTCGATCTCAGAGACTATAAGAACTAGAGCCACCAAATTCGGTGACAACACTCTTATAGTGTGTAGGCAGATCAAGTTTGTTTTAGATTTTTGCCACGCCTCCTTTCGCCCCTTGGCACACATGGCAGATTTGGCACACATTGAGTGTGACCGCGTGCGGACGTTTTCCAAAAATTTCATCACGATCGGACCATAAACAAAGGAGATTTTAAGGAATGAATGACCATCAAGTTCATGAGGGCTGAGCAGCATTAGAGCATCAACAACAACAAGTCATGCTGTGACTACGCAGGTTCAAATCTCGCTGCTGACAATTACAAATTTGAACTTTATTTGTCAATTATAAATTATTGTTATTTTATTTAAATATATATTATACATTCTGTCACATTTGTCAGAAAGTAGCATAATCTTTAAGAAATAGAAATAACAAAATTTAGTTAGAAATTCGAATTTATGTACATCGTGCTACATAAGTATAGAAATTGCCGTCTTCGAAATATATGAAGCAGTAGCTTAACTTAGAGAGTGTGGGATTTGCACGCGAGAGGTCTGGGGTCGAAACTTACTCCGTGCGCGAGCGAGCAAATATTTTGTTTTTTTTTTTTGGAAATGCATAATGCTCTTGTAATTTTATAAAATCGAAACATAAGCATTAGTATTGTTTACTATTGACTGCTTTGCATTAGAATAAACTTTCTATATGCATAGTACATAAGTTTTACATATGTACACAAAGCAATGCAAAAAATGTAAAGGTAGTTCGCTTCGTTCACTGCTGATGCTCTCTTCCAAGAGCGAACGATAATGAGGGAGCATTTTTATACCCTGTACAGGTTTATGTTAACTTTGTGAAAAAATGTCCGTCTGTCTGTCTGTCCGTCTGTATGAACGCGTCGATCTCAGCAACTTTAAGAGCTAGAGACTCCAAATTTGGCATGAAGGTTCCTCTATACCGTCCGCAGATCAAGTTTGTTTCAAATTTTGGATACCTCCCCGCCTTCCCCCGCAAATCGATCAAATCTCTTTATACCCTGTTAACAGCATGTATTTCTCAACGTACATATTTCTAAGATAACAGGTGCTTAAAAAATACTGTTCTGAAACATATGTGAAAGTTTCATAAAGATCGGTCCAGGAATAAGGAAGACATTCAGAAAAGAAAATAGATGGAAAAGACTAGAACATTTTGCAACGAATCGCACTGCTTTGCCAACAAATAGAATTCATTGCATGCTTATAGCAGCTAGCTTTTGCAAGTGTGCAGATTCTCGCCGTTAAGCTGAGTTGTGTTACTTCAAATGTCATACTGCTTGCTGGCAATTATATTGCAAGTCTAAACGTAATGTATGCAGAGATTTGTAAAAAATAATCATTTAATATGATATTTGTAATATTAGATAGAGTTTGCCTTTCAAGAATTGATTATTCTAATGATCATTTGCATTTTAAATATTATCGAGCAAGTGAGGTCCATGAAAAAATAATATGTTTTTTTTCTATTGAATCGTTGCGGTTGCGTCAAGCAGCACATATGTGCAAGCGAGACAGCGAACGTGCAGACGTATATGAAATGACGTAACACTAAGCTTTTCATTAAAAACTTGCTGATATAAGCATACAAAGAATTCCTATGCTAAATGACAGTTTCAAAAGAGTATTCTTTAAACACCTGTTATGTTCTTACTTTTATTTTAATCAAAGTACATATTATCAAAATACTTTTAATATAGAAGCCTGTACAGGGTATTATACTTTCGAATGCGGTCGACTGTAGCCTTTTCTACTGGTTGGAAATACGAATTTTGTTATTTGGATTTTGTCGGCCTGCGGGGTGATTCGGCGGTGGCACAGGGCGTAAAGTATTGAACTGTGAATCAACTGATCGCGAGTTCGAGGATCGAACGATTCGTTTTGCTTATCTGTACAATATTTTAAATGCATAGATTTTGCTATTCACGATTAGTACAGAGTCTCCCACTGTCGACTGCGGTCGACTGTAGCCTTACCCCCTTCAGTTGTAAATATTGATGAAGGGTACTGATCCGCTTGTTATACCCTGTACAGGGATATATTAACTTTGTTAAGAAAATTTTTGTAAGAGGCAGAGGAGGAGGCATCTCCGACCCTATAAAGTATATATATTCTTGATCAGTATCAACAGCCGAGTCGATTGAGCCATGTCTGTCTGTCTGTCCGTCCGTACGTCCGTCTGTATGAACGCGTCGATCTCAGCAACTATAACTATAATAGCAAGAGACTCCAAATTTGGCATCAGGGTTCCTGTATACCATACGCAGGTCAAGTTTATTTTAAATTTTGGATACCTCCCCCTTCCCCAGCAAATCGATAAAAACGAAATTACATAAAACATTTCTCCACGTAGATACTTCTAATTGAGGTCAGGTGTTCCCAATAAACCTCAATGTATTGTAATTGCGTACTCTACTTCGGCTAATTATAACCTGTACAGGGCTATAAAACCTTTATGCAAAAAATATCCGTCTATCTGTCCGTCTGTTTGAACGCGTCGATCTCAGCAACTATAAGAGCTAGAGACTCCAAATTTAGCATCAAGTTTCCTGTATACCATACGCAGGTCAAGATTATTTTAAATTTTGGATACCTCCCCCCTTCCCCAGCAAATTCTCAATGTAGACACTTCTAATTTAACGAGTGCGTAAAGAATGATATTTTGAAGGATAGCTGAAAGTTTCATCATGATCGGTTTATCGTTTCTTCTATATATCATTCTTAACGCACCTGTTAAGGTTAGGAAGTGTTTACGATGAAAAATGTGGCTATTATTTGTTTTTTCAAATTGCGGGGGAAGGGGGAGGTATCCAAAATTTAAAATAAACTTGATCTGCGTATGGCAACGGGAACCTTGATGCCAAATTTGGTGTCTCTAAGCACTTATAGTTGCTGAGATCGGGACGCGTGTTCATTCTGAACGGACAGACTGGACGGACGGACAGACGGACATGGCTCAATCGACTCGGCTGTTGATGCTGATCAAGAATATATTTATAGGGTCGGAGATGTCTCCTTCTGCCTGTTACAGATAGCGAACGTGCAGACGTATTTATATTTATATTTATATTTATATTTATATTTATATTTATATTTATATTTATATTTATATTTATATTTATATTTATATTTATATTTATATTTATATTTATATTTATATTTATATTTATATTTATATTTATATTTATATTTATATTTATATTTATATTTATATTTATATTTATATTTATATTTATATTTATATTTATATTTATATTTATATTTATATTTATATTTATATTTATATTTATATTTATATTTATATTTATATTTATATTTATATTTATATTTATATTTATATTTATATTTATATTTATATTTATATTTATATTTATATTTATATTTATTTATATTTATATTTATATTTATATTTATATATTTATATTTATATTTATATTTATATTTATATTTATATTTATATTTATATTTATATTTATATTTATATTTATATTTATATTTATATTTATATTTATATTTATATTTATATTTATATTTATATTTATATTTATATTATATTTATATTTATATTTATATTTATATTTATATTTATATTTATATTTATATTTATATTTATATTTATATTTATATTTATATTTATATTTATATTTATATTTATATTTATATTTATATTTATATTTATATTTATATTTATATTTATATTTATATTTATATTTATATTTATATTTATATTTATATTTATATTTATATTTATATTTATATTTATATTTATATTTATATTTATATTTATATTTATATTTATATTTATATTTATATTTATATTTATATTTATATTTATATTTATATTTATATTTATATTTATATTTATATTTATATTTATATTTATATTTATATTTATATTTATATTTATATTTATATTTATATTTATATTTATATTTATATTTATATTTATATTTATATTTATATTTATATTTATATTTATATTTATATTTATATTTATATTTATATTTATATTTATATTTATATTTATATTTATATTTATATTTATATTTATATTTATATTTATATTTATATTTATATTTATATTTATATTTATATTTATATTTATATTTATATTTATATTTATATTTATATTTATATTTATATTTATATTTATATTTATATTTATATTTATTATTTTATATTTATATTTATATTTATATTTATATTTATATTTATATTTATATTTATATTTATATTTATATTTATATTTATATTTATATTTATATTTATATTTATATTTATATTTATATTTATATTTATATTTATATTTATATTTATATTTATATTTATATTTATATTTATATTTATATTTATATTTATATTTATATTTATATTTATATTTATATTTATATTTATATTTATATTTATATTTATATTTATATTTATATTTATATTTATATTTATATTTATATTTATATTTATATTTATATTTATATTTATATTTATATTTATATTTATATTTATATTTATATTTATATTTATATTTATATTTATATTTATATTTATATTTATATTTATATTTATATTTATATTTATATTTATATTTATATTTATATTTATATTTATATTTATATTTATATTTATATTTATATTTATATATTTATATTTATATTTATATTTATATTTATATTTATATTTATATTTATATTTATATTTATATTTATATTTATATTTATATTTATATTTATATTTATATTTATATTTATATTTATATTTATATTTATATTTATATTTATATTTATATTTATATTTATATTTATATTTATATTTATATTTATATTTATATTTATATTTATATTTATATTTATATTTATATTTATATTTATATTTATATTTATATTTATATTTATATTTATATTTATATTTATATTTATATTTATATTTATATTTATATTTATATTTATATTTATATTTATATTTATATTTATATTTATATTTATATTTATATTTATATTTATATTTATATTTATATTTATATTTATATTTATATTTATATTTATATTTATATTTATATTTATAATTTTATATTTATATTTATATTTATATTTATATTTATATTTATATTTATATTTATATTTATATTTATATTTATATTTATATTTATATTTATATTTTATTTATATTTATATTTATATTTATATTTATATTTATATTTATATTTATATTTATATTTATATTTATATTTTTATATTTATATTTATATTTATATTTATATTTATATTTATATTTATATTTATATTTATATTTATATTTATATTTATATTTATATTTATATTTATATTTATATTTATATTTATATTTATATTTATATTTATATTTATATTTATATTTATATTTATATTTATATTTATATTTATATTTATATTTATATTTATATTTATATTTATATTTATATTTATATTTATATTTATATTTATATTTATATTTATATTTATATTTATATTTATATTTATATTTATATTTATATTTATATTTATATTTATATTTATATTTATATTTATATTTATATTTATATTTATATTTATATTTATATTTATATTTATATTTATATTTATATTTATATTTATATTTATATTTATATTTATATTTATATTTATATTTATATTTATATTTATATTTATATTTATATTTATATTTATATTTATATTTATATTTATATTTATATTTATATTTATATTTATATTTATATTTATATTTATATTTATATTTATATTTATATTTATATTTATATTTATATTTATATTTATATTTATATTTATATTTATATTTATATTTATATTTATATTTATATTTATATTTATATTTATATTTATATTTATATTTATATTTATATTTATATTTATATTTATATTTATATTTATATTTATATTTATATTTATATTTATATTTATATTTATATTTATATTTATATTTATATTTATATTTATATTTATATTTATATTTATATTTATATTTATATTTATATTTATATTTATATTTATATTTATATTTATATTTATATTTATATTTATATTTATATTTATATTTATATTTATATTTATATTTATATTTATATTTATATTTATATTTATATTTATATTTATATTTATATTTATATTTATATTTATATTTATATTTATATTTATATTTATATTTATATTTATATTTATATTTATATTTATATTTATATTTATATTTATATTTATATTTATATTTATATTTATATTTATATTTATATTTATATTTATATTTATATTTATATTTATATTTATATTTATATTTATATTTATATTTATATTTATATTTATATTTATATTTATATTTATATTTATATTTATATTTATATTTATATTTATATTTATATTTATATTTATATTTATATTTATATTTATATTTATATTTATATTTATATTTATATTTATATTTATATTTATATTTATATTTATATTTATATTTATATTTACATTTATATTTACATTTATATTTACATTTATATTTATATTTATATTTATATTTATATTTATATTTATATTTATATTTATATTTATATTTATATTTATATTTATATTTATATTTATATTTATATTTATATTTATATTTATATTTATATTTATATTTATATTTATATTTATATTTATATTTATATTTATATTTATATTTATATTTATATTTATATTTATATTTATATTTATATTTATATTTATATTTATATTTATATTTATATTTATATTTATATTTATATTTATATTTATATTTATATTTATATTTATATTTATATTTATATTTATATTTATATTTATATTTATATTTATATTTATATTTATATTTATATTTATATTTATATTTATATTTATATTTATATTTATATTTATATTTATATTTATATTTATATTTATATTTTTATATTTATATTTATATTTATATTTATATTTATATTTATATTTATATTTATATTTATATTTATATTTATATTTATATTTATATTTATATTTATATTTATATTTATATTTATATTTATATTTTATATTTATATTTATATTTATATTTATATTTATATTTATATTTATATTTATATTTATATTTATATTTATATTTATATTTATATTTATATTTATATTTATATTTATATTTATATTTATATTTATATTTATATTTATATTTATATTTATATTTATATTTATATTTATATTTATATTTATATTTATATTTATATTTATATTTATATTTATATTTATATTTATATTTATATTTATATTTATATTTATATTTATATTTATATTTATATTTATATTTATATTTATATTTATATTTATATTTATATTTATATTTATATTTATATTTATATTTATATTTATATTTATATTTATATTTATATTTATATTTATATTTATATTTATATTTATATTTATATTTATGTTATATTTATATTTATATTTATGTTATATTTATATTTATATTTATATTTATATTTATATTTATATTTATATTTATATTTATATTTATATTTATATTTATATATTTATATTTATATTTATATTTATATTTATATTTATATTTATATTTATATTTATATTTATATTTATATTTATGTTACATATTTATAATTTATATTTATATTTATGTTTATATTTATATTTATATTTATATTTATATTTATGTTTAATATTTATGTTGTTATTTATATTTATGTTTATATTTATATTTATATTTATATTTATATTTATATTTATATTTATGTTTATATTTATGTTTATGTTTATATTTATATTTATATTTAGCATTTATATTTATATTTATGTATTTTTATATTTATAATTTATATTTTATATTTATATTTATGTTTATGTTTATGTTTATGTTTATAAATTTATATTTATATTTGCTTATTTATATTTATATTTATGTTTATAATTTATGTTATATTTATATTTATATTTATATTTATATTTATATTTATATTTATATTTATATTTATATTTATGTTTATATTTATATTATTATATTTATATTTATATTTATATTTATATTT
>JAEIFK010000486.1:0-70316 GCA_018901825.1 Drosophila funebris | reverse complement strand
ATAAATAAGACATATAATCAGAATAGAAATATAAGTATTTTTTCCATTGAATCGTTGGGCTTTACGGACAGGCCAAATGTGCGAGCGAGACTGAGAACGACTGCAGTACATGCAGAAGTAAATGAAGCGACGTAATACTCAGCTTTTGTTTGAGTGTGTATACATATGCAAAATCTTCGTCCTATAAGTATGCAAAGACTTCATTTGCGAAATGAGAGTTTCAAAATATTATTTTTTAAATACTTGTTATGTACTTGCTTACTACAGAGTATTATCCTGCCGGTTGCGGTCGATTGTAGCCTTTTTTACACTCTGAACAGGGATATATTAGTTTTGTGCAAAAAAGTTTTTACCTGGCAGAAGGAAGCATTACCCCATAAAGTATATATATTCTTGATCAGTAACAACATCCGAGTCGATTGAGCCATTTTCGTCTGCTGTCCGTCCGTCTGTCCGTCTATATGAACGGGTCGAGCTCAGCAATTATAAGAGCTAGAGACTATAAATTTGACAAGAAAATTCCTTTATACCACAATCAAATTTATTCTAAATTTTAAATAGCTCCCCCATTTCCATCGCAAAACGAAGAAAACCAATATTGGCCACATTTTTTAACGTAGACACCTCTAACTGATCAGATGCGTAAAGAATATTATAAAGAAGGAATGCTGAAAGTTTCATCAAGATCGGTTAATAAATAAGACAGATAATCAGAATAGAAATATAAGTATTTTTTCCATTGAATCGTTTGGCTTTACGGACAGGCCAAGTGTGCGAGCGAGACTGAGAACGACTGCAGTACATGCAGAAGTAAATGAAGCGACGTAATACTCAGCTTTTGTTCGAGTGTGTATACATATGCAAAATCTTCGTCCTATAAGTATGCAAAGACTTCATTTGCGAAATGAGAGTTTCAAAATATTATTTTTTAAATACTTGTTATGTTCTTGCTTCTAGTAAATCAATAGACTGATCAAAATACTTTTATTATAGAACCCTTTACAGAGTATTATCCTGCCGGTTACGGTCGACTGTAGCTTTTTACACTCTGAACAGGGATATATTAGTTTTGTGCAAAAAGTATGTAACTGGCAGAAGGAAGCATTACCCCATAAAGTATATATATTCTTGATCAGTATCAACATCCGAGTCGATTGAGCCATTTTCGTCTGCTGTCCGTCCGTCCGTCCGTCTATATGAACGGGTCGATCTCAGCAATTATAAGAGCTAGAGACTATAAATTTGACAAGAAAATTCCTTTATACCACAATCAAATTTATTCTAAATTTTAAATAGCTCCCCCATTTCCATCGCAAAACGAAGAAAACCAATATTGGCCACATTTTTTAACGTAGACGCCTCTAACTGATCAGATGCGTAAAGAATATTATATAGAAGGAATGCTGAAAGTTTCATCAAGATCGGTTAATAAATAAGACATATAATCAGAATAGAAATATAAGTATTTTTTCCATTGAATCGTTGGGCTTTACGGGCAGGCCAAATGTGCGAGCGAGACTGAGAACGACTGCAGTACATGCAGAAGTAAATGAAGCGACGTAATACTCAGCTTTTGTTTGAGTGTGTATACATATGCAAAATCTTCGTCCTATAAGTATGCAAAGACTTCATTTGCGAAATGAGAGTTTCAAAATATTATTTTTTAAATACTTGTTATGTACTTGCTTCTAGTAAATCAATAGACTGATCAAAATACTTTTATTATAGAACCCTTTACAGAGTATTATCCTGCCGGTTACGGTCGATTGTAGCCTTTTTACACTCTGAACAGGGATATATTAGTTTTGTGCAAAAAGTATGTAACGGGCAGAAAGGAAGCATTACCCCATAAAGTATATATATTCTTGATCAGTAACAACATCCGAGTCGATTGAGCCATTTTCGTCTGCTGTCCGTCCGTCTGTCCGTCTATATGAACGGGTCGAGCTCAGCAATTATAAGAGCTAGAGACTATAAATTTGACAAGAAAATTCCTTTATACCACAATCAAATTTATTTTCAATTTTAAATAGCTCCCCCATTTCTATCGCAAAACGAAGAAAACCAATATTGGCCACATTTTTCAACATAGACGCCTCTAACTGATCAGATGCGTAAAGAATATTATATAGAAGGAATGCTGAAAGTTTCATCAAGATCGGTTAATAAATAAGACAGATAATCAGAATGGAAATATAAGTATTTTTTCCATTGAATCGTTGGGCTTTACGGGCAGGCCATGTGTGCGAGCGAGACTGAGAACGACTGCAGTACATGCAGAAGTAAATGAAGCGACGTAATACTCAGCTTTTGTTCGAGTGTGTATACATATGCAAAATCTTCGTCCTATAAGTATGCAAAGACTTCATTTGCAGAAATGAGAGTTTCAAAATATTATTTTTTAAATACTTGTTATGTACTTGCTTTATAAATAAAAAAAATTTTATTAAAACCCTTTACAGAGTATTATCCTGCCGGTTGCGGTCGACTGTAGCCTTTTTACACACTCTGAACAGGGATATATAAGTTTTGTGCAAAAAGTATGTAACTGGCAGAAGGAAGCATTACCCCATAAAGTATATATATTCTTGATCAGTAACAACATCCGAGTCGATTGAGCCATTTTCGTCTGCTGTCCGTCCGTCTGTCCGTCTATATGAACGGGTCGATCTCAGCAATTATAAGAGCTAGAGACTATAAATTTGACAAGAAAATTCCTTTATACCACAATCAAATTTATTTTAAATTTTAAATAGCTCCCCCATTTCCATCGCAAAACGAAGAAAACCAATATTGGCCACATTTTTTAACGTAGACGCCTCTAACTGATCAGATGCGTAAAGAATATTATATAGAAGGAATGCTGAAAGTTTCATCAAGATCGGTTAATAAATAAGACAGATAATCAGAATGGAAATATAAGTATTTTTTCCATTGAATCGTTGGGCTTTACGGGCAGGCCATGTGTGCGAGCGAGACTGAGAACGACTGCAGTACATGCAGAAGTAAATGAAGCGACGTAATACTCAGCTTTTGTTCGAGTGTGTATACATATGCAAAATCTTCGTCCTATAAGTATGCAAAGACTTAATTTGCGAAAATGAGAGTTTCAAAATATTATTTTTTAAATACTTGTTATGTACTTGCTTCTAGTAAATCAATAGACTGATCAAAATACTTTTATTATAGAACCCTTTACAGAGTATTATCCTGCCGGTTACGGTCGACTGTAGCTTTTTACACTCTGAACAGGGATAGATTAGTTTTGTGCAAAAAGTATGTAACTGGCAAAAGGAAGCATTACCCCATAAAGTATATATATTCTTGATCAGTATCAGCATCCGAGTCGATTGAGCCATTTTCGTCTGCTGTCCGTCCGTCCGTCCGTCTATATGAACGGGTCGATCTCAGCAATTATAAGAGCTAGAGACTATACATTTGACAAGAAAATTCCTTTATACCACAATCAAATTTATTTTAAATTTTAAATGGCTCCCCCATTTCCATCGCAAAACGAAGAAAACCAATATTGGCCACATTTTTCAACGTAGACGCCTCTAACTGATCAGATGCGTAACGAATATTATATAGAAGGAATGCTGAAAGTTTCATCAAGATCGGTTAATAAATAAGACAGATAATCAGAATAGAAATATAAGTATTTTTTCCATTGAATCATTGGGCTTTACGGGCAGGCCATGTGTGCGAGCGAGACTGAGAACGACTGCAGTACATGCAGAAGTAAATGAAGCGACGTAATACTCAGCTTTTGTTCGAGTGTGTATACATATGCAAAATCTTCGTCCTATAAGTATGCAAAGACTTCATTTGCGAAATGAGAGTTTCAAAATATTATTTTTTAAATACTTGTTATGTACTTGCTTTACAGAGTATTATCCTGCCGGTTGCGGTCGATTGTAGCCTTTTTACACTCTGAACAGGGATATATTAGTTTTGTGCAAAAAGTATGTAACGGGCAGAAGGAAGCATTACCCCATAAAGTATATATATTCTTGATCAGTAACAACATCCGAGTCGATTGAGCCATTTTCGTCTGCTGTCCGTCCGTCTGTCCGTCTATATGAACGGGTCGATCTCAGCAATTATAAGAGCTAGAGACTATAAATTTGACAAGAAAATTCCTTTATACCACAATCAAATTTATTCTAAATTTTAAATAGCTCCCCATTTACAAAATCTTCGTCCTATTCTTCGATTGAGCCTATAAGTCCGATTCGTCCTATAAGTATGCAAAGACTTAATTTGCGAAATGAGAGTTTAAAAATATTATTTTTTAAATACTTGTTATGTACTTGCTTCTAGTAAATCAATAGACTGATCAAAATACTTTTATTATAAAACTCTTTACAGAGTATTATCCTGCCGGTTACGGTCGACTGTAGATTTTTACACTCTGTACAGGGATATATTAGTTTTGTGCAAAATGTATGTAACGGGCAAAAGGAAGCATCACCCCATAAAGTATATATATTCTTGATCAGTAACAACATCCGAGTCGATTGAGCCATTTTCGTCTGCTGTCCGTCCGTCTGTCCGTCTATATGAACGGGTCGATCTCAGCAATTATAAGAGCTAGAGACTATAAATTTGACAAGAAAATTCCTTTATACCACAATCAAATTTATTCTAAATTTTAAATAGCTCCCCCATTTCCATCGCAAAACGAAGAAAACCAATATTGGCCACATTTTTTAACGTAGACACCTCTAACTGATCAGATGCGTAAAGAATATTATAAAGAAGGAATGCTGAAAGTTTCATCAAGATCGGTTAATAAATAAGACAGATAATCAGAATAGAAATATAAGTATTTTTTCCATTGAATCGTTGGGCTTTACGGACAGGCCAAGTGTGCGAGCGAGACTGAGAACGACTGCAGTACATGCAGAAGTAAATGAAGCGACGTAATACTCAGCTTTTGTTTGAGTGTGTATACATATGCAAAATCTTCGTCCTATTCTTCGATTGAGCCATTTTCGTCTGCTGTCCATCCGTCTGTCCGTCTATATGAACGGGTCGAGCTCAGCAATTATAAGAGCTAGAGACTATAAATTTGACAAGAAAATTCCTTTATACCACAATCAAATTTATTTTAAATTTTAAATAGCTCCCCCATTTCCATCGCAAAACGAAGAAAACCAATATTGGCCACATTTTTTAACGTAGACGCCTCTAACTGATCAGATGCGTAAAGAATATTATATAGAAGGAATGCTGAAAGTTTCATCAAGATCGGTTAATAAATAAGACAGATAATCAGAATGGAAATATAAGTATTTTTTCCATTGAATCGTTGGGCTTTACGGGCAGGCCATGTGTGCGAGCGAGACTGAGAACGACTGCAGTACATGCAGAAGTAAATGAAGCGACGTAATACTCAGCTTTTGTTCGAGTGTGTATACATATGCAAAATCTTCGTCCTATAAGTATGCAAAGACTTCATTTGCGAAATGAGAGTTTCAAAATATTATTTTTTAAATACTTGTTATGTACTTGCTTCTAGTAAATCAATAGACTGATCAAAATACTTTTATTATAGAACCCTTTACAGAGTATTATCCTGCCGGTTACGGTCGACTGTAGCTTTTTACACTCTGTACAGGGATATATTAGTTTTGTGCAAAATGTATGTAACGGGCAAAAGGAAGCATCACCCCATAAAGTATATATATTCTTGATCAGTAACAACATCCGAGTCGATTGAGCCATTTTCGTCTGCTGTCCGTCCGTCTGTCCGTCTATATGAACGGGTCGAGCTCAGCAATTATAAGAGCTAGAGACTATAAATTTGACAAGAAAATTCCTTTATACCACAATCAAATTTATTTTAAATTTTAAATAGCTCCCCCATTTCCATCGCAAAACGAAGAAAACCAATATTGGCCACATTTTTCAACATAGACGCCTCTAACTGATCAGATGCGTAAAGAATATTATATAGAAGGAATGCTGAAAGTTTCATCAAGATCGGTTAATAAATAAGACAGATAATCAGAATGGAAATATAAGTATTTTTTCCATTGAATCGTTGGGCTTTACGGGCAGGCCATGTGTGCGAGCGAGACTGAGAACGACTGCAGTACATGCAGAAGTAAATGAAGCGACGTAATACTCAGCTTTTGTTCGAGTGTGTATACATATGCAAAATCTTCGTCCTATAAGTATGCAAAGACTTAATTTGCGAAATGAGAGTTTCAAAATATTATTTTTTAAATACTTGTTATGTACTTGCTTCTAGTAAATCAATAGACTGATCAAAATACTTTTATTATAGAACCCTTTACAGAGTATTATCCTGCCGGTTACGGTCGACTGTAGCCTTTTTACACTCTGAACAGGGATATATTAGTTTTGTGCAAAAAGTATGTAACGGGCAAAAGGAAGCATCACCCCATAAAGTATATATATTCTTGATCAGTAACAACATCCGAGTCGATTGAGCCATTTTCGTCTGCTGTCCGTCCGTCTGTCCGTCTATATGAACGGGTCGAGCTCAGCAATTATAAGAGCTAGAGACTATAAATTTGACAAGAAAATTCCTTTATACCACAATCAAATTTATTTTAAATTTTAAATAGCTCCCCCATTTCTATCGCAAAACGAAGAAAACCAATATTGGCCACATTTTTTAACATAGACGCCTCTAACTGATCAGATGCGTAAAGAATATTATATAGAAGGAATGCTGAAAGTTTCATCAAGATCGGTTAATAAATAAGACAGATAATCAGAATGGAAATATAAGTATTTTTTCCATTGAATCGTTGGGCTTTACGGGCAGGCCATGTGTGCGAGCGAGACTGAGAACGACTGCAGTACATGCAGAAGTAAATGAAGCGACGTAATACTCAGCTTTTGTTCGAGTGTGTATACATATGCAAAATCTTCGTCCTATAAGTATGCAAAGACTTCATTTGCGAAATGAGAGTTTCAAAATATTATTTTTTAAATACTTGTTATGTACTTGCTTAAAAAATTTTACCTTTACAGAGTATTATCCTGCCGGTTGCGGTCGATTGTAGCCTTTTTACACTCTGAACAGGGATATATTAGTTTTGTGCAAAAAGTATGTAACGGGCAGAAGGAAGCATTACCCCATAAAGTATATATATTCTTGATCAGTAACAACATCCGAGTCGATTGAGCCATTTTCGTCTGCTGTCCGTCCGTCTGTCCGTCTATATGAACGGGTCGATCTCAGCAATTATAAGAGCTAGAGACTATAAATTTGACAAGAAAATTCCTTTATACCACAATCAAATTTATTCTAAATTTTAAATAGCTCCCCCATTTCCATCGCAAAACGAAGAAAACCAATATTGGCCACATTTTTTAACGTAGACACCTCTAACTGATCAGATGCGTAAAGAATATTATATAGAAGGAATGCTGAAAGTTTCATCAAGATCGGTTAATAAATAAGACAGATAATCAGAATAGAAATATAAGTATTTTTTCCATTGAATCGTTGGGCTTTACGGGCAGGCCAAGTGTGCGAGCGAGACTGAGAACGACTGCAGTACATGCAGAAGTAAATGAAGCGACGTAATACTCAGCTTTTGTTTGAGTGTGTATACATATGCAAAATCTTCGTCCTATAAGTATGCAAAGACTTCATTTGCGAAATGAGAGTTTCAAAATATTAATTTTTAAATGTTTTTTTTTTTTTTTTTTTCTTTATATTATTTTCAAAATGTATGTAACGGGCAAAAGGAAGCATCACCCCATAAAGTATATATATTCTTGATCAGTATCAACATCCGAGTCGATTGAGCCATTTTCGTCTGCTGTCCGTCCGTCTGTCCGTCTATATGAACGGGTCGATCTCAGCAATTATAAGAGCTAGAGACTATAAATTTGACAAGAAAATTCCTTTATACCACAATCAAATTTATTTTAAATTTTAAATAGCTCCCCCATTTCCATCGCAAAACGAAGAAAACCAATATTGGCCACATTTTTTCAACGTAGACGCCTCTAACTGATCAGATGCGTAAAGAATATTATATAGAAGGAATGCTGAAAGTTTCATCAAGATCGGTTAATAAATAAGACAGATAATCAGAATGGAAATATAAGTATTTTTTCCATTGAATCGTTGGGCTTTACGGGCAGGCCATGTGTGCGAGCGAGACTGAGAACGACTGCAGTACATGCAGAAGTAAATGAAGCGACGTAATACTCAGCTTTTGTTCGAGTGTGTATACATATGCAAAATCTTCGTCCTATAAGTATGCAAAGACTTCATTTGCGAAATGAGAGTTTCAAAATATTATTTTTTAAATACTTGTTATGTACTTGCTTCTAGTAAATCAATAGACTGATCAAAATACTTTTATTATAGAACCCTTTACAGAGTATTATCCTGCCGGTTACGGTCGACTGTAGCTTTTTACACTCTGAACAGGGATATATTAGTTTTGTGCAAAAAGTATGTAACTGGCAAAAGGAAGCATTACCCCATAAAGTATATATATTCTTGATCAGTAACAACATCCGAGTCGATTGAGCCATTTTCGTCTGCTGTCCGTCCGTCCGTCCGTCTATATGAACGGGTCGATCTCAGCAATTATAAGAGCTAGAGACTATAAATTTGACAAGAAAATTCCTTTATACCACAATCAAATTTATTTTAAATTTTAAATAGCTCCCCCATTTCCATCGCAAAACGAAGAAAACCAATATTGGCCACATTTTTCAACGTAGACGCCTCTAACTGATCAGATGCGTAAAGAATATTATATAGAAGGAATGCTGAAAGTTTCATCAAGATCGGTTAATAAATAAGACAGATAATCAGAATGGAAATATAAGTATTTTTTCCATTGAATCGTTGGGCTTTACGGGCAGGCCATGTGTGCGAGCGAGACTGAGAACGACTGCAGTACATGCAGAAGTAAATGAAGCGACGTAATACTCAGCTTTTGTTCGAGTGTGTATACATATGCAAAATCTTCGTCCTATAAGTATGCAAAGACTTCATTTGCGAAATGAGAGTTTCAAAATATTATTTTTTAAATACTTGTTATGTACTTGCTTCTAGTAAATCAATAGACTGATCAAAATACTTTTATTATAGAACCCTTTACAGAGTATTATCCTGCCGGTTACGGTCGACTGTAACCAGCTTTTACACTCTGTACAGGGATATATTAGTTTTGTGCAAAATGTATGTAACGGGCAAAAGGAAGCATCACCCCATAAAGTATATATATTCTTGATCAGTAACAACATCCGAGTCGATTGAGCCATTTTCGTCTGCTGTCCGTCCGTCTGTCCGTCTATATGAACGGGTCGAGCTCAGCAATTATAAGAGCTAGAGACTATAAATTTGACAAGAAAATTCCTTTATACCACAATCAAATTTATTTTCAATTTTAAATAGCTCCCCCATTTCTATCGCAAAACGAAGAAAACCAATATTGGCCACATTTTTCAACATAGACGCCTCTAACTGATCAGATGCGTAAAGAATATTATATAGAAGGAATGCTGAAAGTTTCATCAAGATCGGTTAATAAATAAGACAGATAATCAGAATGGAAATATAAGTATTTTTTCCATTGAATCGTTGGGCTTTACGGGCAGGCCATGTGTGCGAGCGAGACTGAGAACGACTGCAGTACATGCAGAAGTAAATGAAGCGACGTAATACTCAGCTTTTGTTCGAGTGTGTATACATATGCAAAATCTTCGTCCTATAAGTATGCAAAGACTTCATTTGCGAAATGAGAGTTTCAAAATATTATTTTTTAAATACTTGTTATGTACTTGCTTTACAGAGTATTATCCTGCCGGTTGCGGTCGATTGTAGCCTTTTTTACACTCTGAACAGGGATATATTAGTTTTGTGCAAAAAGTATGTAACTGGCAGAAGGAAGCATTACCCCATAAAGTATATATATTCTTGATCAGTAACAACATCCGAGTCGATTGACCCATTTTCGTCTGCTGTCCGTCCGTCTGTCCGTCTATATGAACGGGTCGATCTCAGCAATTATAAGAGCTAGAGACTATAAATTTGACAAGAAAATTCCTTTATACCACAATCAAATTTATTCTAAATTTTAAATAGCTCCCCCATTTCCATCGCAAAACGAAGAAAACCAATATTGGCCACATTTTTTAACGTAGACACCTCTAACTGATCAGATGCGTAAAGAATATTATAAAGAAGGAATGCTGAAAGTTTCATCAAGATCGGTTAATAAATAAGACAGATAATCAGAATAGAAATATAAGTATTTTTTCCATTGAATCGTTGGGCTTTACGGACAGGCCAAGTGTGCGAGCGAGACTGAGAACGACTGCAGTACATGCAGAAGTAAATGAAGCGACGTAATACTCAGCTTTTGTTTGAGTGTGTATACATATGCAAAATCTTCGTCCTATAAGTATGCAAAGACTTCATTTGCGAAATGAGAGTTTCAAAATATTAATATATTTTTGTGCAAAATGTGTGTAACGGGCAAAAGGAAGCATCACCCCATAAAGTATATATATTCTTGATCAGTATCAACATCCGAGTCGATTGAGCCATTTTCGTCTGCTGTCCGTCCGTCTGTCCGTCTATATGAACGGGTCGAGCTCAGCAATTATAAGAGCTAGAGACTATAAATTTGACAAGAAAATTCCTTTATACCACAATCAAATTTATTTTAAATTTTAAATAGCTCCCCCATTTCCATCGCAAAACGAAGAAAACCAATATTGGCCACATTTTTCAACGTAGACGCCTCTAACTGATCAGATGCGTAAAGAATATTATATAGAAGGAATGCTGAAAGTTTCATCAAGATCGGTTAATAAATAAGACAGATAATCAGAATGGAAATATAAGTATTTTTTCCATTGAATCGTTGGGCTTTACGGGCAGGCCATGTGTGCGAGCGAGACTGAGAACGACTGCAGTACATGCAGAAGTAAATGAAGCGACGTAATACTCAGCTTTTGTTCGAGTGTGTATACATATGCAAAATCTTCGTCCTATAAGTATGCAAAGACTTCATTTGCGAAATGAGAGTTTCAAAATATTATTTTTTAAATACTTGTTATGTACTTGCTTCGACAGTATAGTATTACCCTGCCGATTGCGGTGATCCTTTTTACACTCTAAATTATATTGTTTTTGTTATAATAGAAAGTAAGAACATAGCAACATCCGAGTCGATTAAAGAGCCATTTTCGACTGCTGTCCGTCCGTCTGTCCGTCTATATGAACGGGTCGATCTCAGCAATTATAAGAGCTAGAGACTATAAATTTGACAAAGCTAATTCCTTTATACCACAATCAAATTTACTTTAAACTTTTAAATAGCTCCCTATTTCCATCGCCAAAATGGTAAGCAGACGCATGTATCGCAGTCGTTCGCTGTCTCGCTCGCACACATGTGCTGCCTGCTGCTCAACGATTCCGTGGAAAAATAACTTTTATTGCTGATTATCTGTCTTATTTACAAACCGATCTTGATGAAACTTTCAGCGTTCCTTCTATATATCATTCTTAACGCACGTGTTAAGTTAGAAGTGTCTACGTTGAGAAATGTGGCCATAATTAGTTTTTTTTAAATTGCGGGGGTGGTGGGAAAGATATTGAAAATCTAACATAAACTCGATCTGGAGAGGGTATACAGGAACCTTCATGCCAAATTTGGTGTCTCTAACTCTTATAGTTGCTGAGATCGACGCGTTCATACAGACAGACGGACAGACGGACGGACGGACGGACAGACGAGACAGACGGACATGGCTCAATCGACTCGGCTATTGATACTGATTAAGAATATATATGCTTTATAGGGTCGGAGATGCCTCCTTCTGCCTGTTACATACATTTGCACAAAATTATTATACCCTTTTTTGCCCATTTTTAATGGGCACAGGGTATAATAATATTTTGAAACTCTCATTTCGCAAATGAAGTCTTTGCATACTTATAGGACGAAGATTTTGCATATGTATACACACTCGAACAAAAGCTGAGTATTAGGCCTCTTCATTTACTTCTGCATGTACTGCAGTCGTTCTCAGTCTCGCTCGCACACATGGCCTGCCCGTAAAGCCCAACGATTCAATGGAAAAAATACTTAAATTTCTATTCTGATTATCTGTCTTATTTTTTAACCGATCTTGATGAAACTTGCAGCATTCCTTCTATATAATATTCTTTATGCATCTGATCAGTTAGAGGTGTCTACGATGAAAAATGTGGCCAATATTTTTTTTTCGTTTTGCGATGGAAATGGTGAGGCTTCAAAAATTTAAAATAAACTTGATTGTGGTATAAGGGAATTTTCTTGTCGAATTCATAGTCTCTAGCTCTTATAATTGCTGAGATCGACCCGTTCATATAGACGGACGGACGGACGGACAGCAGACGAAAATGGCTCAATCGACTCGGATGTTGATACTGATCAAGAATATAAATACTTTATGGGGAGATGCTTCCTTTTGCCCGTTACATACTTTTTGCACAAAACTAATATATCCCTGTACAGAGTGTAAAAAGGGTACAGTCGACCGTAACCGGCAGTATAATACTCTGTAATAGGTTCTATAATAAAAGTATTTTGATAAGTCTATTGATTTAATAGAAGCAAGTACATAACAAGTATTTAAAAATAATATTTTTGAAACTAATATTTTGAACTCATTTCGCAAATGAAGTCTTGCATACTTCATTTGCGAAATGAGAGTTTCAAAATATTTTGTGCAAAATGTGTGTAACGGGCAAAAGGAAGCATCACCCCATAAAGTATATATATTCTTGATCAGTATCAACATCCGAGTCGATTGAGCCATTTTCGTCTGCTGTCCGTCCGTCTGTCCGTCTATATGAACGGGTCGAGCTCAGCAATTATAAGAGCTAGAGACTATAAATTTGACAAGAAAATTCCTTTATACCACAATCAAATTTATTTTAAATTTTAAATAGCTCCCCCATTTCCATCGCAAAACGAAGAAAACCAATATTGGCCACATTTTTCAACGTAGACACCTCTAACTGATCAGATGCGTAAAGAATATTATATAGAAGGAATGCTGAAAGTTTCATCAAGATCGGTTAATAAATAAGACAGATAATCAGAATGGAAATATAAGTATTTTTTCCATTGAATCGTTGGGCTTTACGGGCAGGCCATGTGTGCGAGCGAGACTGAGAACGACTGCAGTACATGCAGAAGTAAATGAAGCGACGTAATACTCAGCTTTTGTTTGAGTGTGTATACATATGCAAAATCTTCGTCCTATAAGTATGCAAAGACTTCATTTGAAAATGAAGAGTTTCAAAATATTATTTTTTAAATACTTGTTATGTACTTGCTTCTAGTAAATCAATAGACTGATCAAAATACTTTTATTATAGAACTCTTTACAGAGTATTATCCTGCCGGTTACGGTCGACTGTAGCTTTTTACACTCTGTACAGGGATATATTAGTTTTGTGCAAAATGTATGTAACGGGCAAAAGGAAGCATCACCCCATAAAGTATATATATTCTTGATCAGTAACAACATCCGAGTCGATTGAGCCATTTTCGTCTGCTGTCCGTCCGTCTGTCCGTCTATATGAACGGGTCGAGCTCAGCAATTATAAGAGCTAGAGACTATAAATTTGACAAGAAAATTCCTTTATACCACAATCAAATTTATTTTCAATTTTAAATAGCTCCCCCATTTCTATCGCAAAACGAAGAAAACCAATATTGGCCACATTTTTCAACATAGACGCCTCTAACTGATCAGATGCGTAAAGAATATTATATAGAAGGAATGCTGAAAGTTTCATCAAGATCGGTTAATAAATAAGACAGATAATCAGAATGGAAATATAAGTATTTTTTCCATTGAATCGTTGGGCTTTACGGGCAGGCCATGTGTGCGAGCGAGACTGAGAACGACTGCAGTACATGCAGAAGTAAATGAAGCGACGTAATACTCAGCTTTTGTTCGAGTGTGTATACATATGCAAAATCTTCGTCCTATAAGTATGCAAAGACTTCATTTGCGAAATGAGAGTTTCAAAATATTATTTTTTAAATACTTGTTATGTACTTGCTTTACAGAGTATTATCCTGCCGGTTGCGGTCGATTGTAGCCTTTTTTACACTCTGAACAGGGATATATTAGTTTTGTGCAAAAAGTATGTAACTGGCAGAAGGAAGCATTACCCCATAAAGTATATATATTCTTGATCAGTAACAACATCCGAGTCGATTGACCCATTTTCGTCTGCTGTCCGTCCGTCTGTCCGTCTATATGAACGGGTCGATCTCAGCAATTATAAGAGCTAGAGACTATAAATTTGACAAGAAAATTCCTTTATACCACAATCAAATTTATTCTAAATTTTAAATAGCTCCCCCATTTCCATCGCAAAACGAAGAAAACCAATATTGGCCACATTTTTTAACGTAGACACCTCTAACTGATCAGATGCGTAAAGAATATTATAAAGAAGGAATGCTGAAAGTTTCATCAAGATCGGTTAATAAATAAGACAGATAATCAGAATAGAAATATAAGTATTTTTTCCATTGAATCGTTGGGCTTTACGGACAGGCCAAGTGTGCGAGCGAGACTGAGAACGACTGCAGTACATGCAGAAGTAAATGAAGCGACGTAATACTCAGCTTTTGTTTGAGTGTGTATACATATGCAAAATCTTCGTCCTATAAGTATGCAAAGACTTCATTTGCGAAATGAGAGTTTCAAAATATTTTGTGCAAAATGTGTGTAACGGGCAAAAGGAAGCATCACCCCATAAAGTATATATATTCTTGATCAGTATCAACATCCGAGTCGATTGAGCCATTTTCGTCTGCTGTCCGTCCGTCTGTCCGTCTATATGAACGGGTCGAGCTCAGCAATTATAAGAGCTAGAGACTATAAATTTGACAAGAAAATTCCTTTATACCACAATCAAATTTATTTTAAATTTTAAATAGCTCCCCCATTTCCATCGCAAAACGAAGAAAACCAATATTGGCCACATTTTTCAACGTAGACGCCTCTAACTGATCAGATGCGTAAAGAATATTATATAGAAGGAATGCTGAAAGTTTCATCAAGATCGGTTAATAAATAAGACAGATAATCAGAATAGAAATATAAGTATTTTTTCCATTGAATCGTTGGGCTTTACGGGCAGGCCATGTGTGCGAGCGAGACTGAGAACGACTGCAGTACATGCAGAAGTAAATGAAGCGACGTAATACTCAGCTTTTGTTCGAGTGTGTATACATATGCAAAATCTTCGTCCTATAAGTATGCAAAGACTTAATTTGCGAAATGAGAGTTTCAAAATATTATTTTTTAAATACTTGTTATGTACTTGCTTCTAGTAAATCAATAGACTGATCAAAAATACTTTTATTATAGAACCCTTTACAGAGTATTATCCTGCCGGTTACGGTCGACTGTAGCTTTTTACACTCTGTACAGGGATATATTAGTTTTGTGCAAAAAGTATGTAACTGGCAGAAAGGAAGCATCACCCCATAAAGTATATATATTCTTGATCAGTAACAACATCCGAGTCGATTGAGCCATTTTCGTCTGCTGTCCGTCCGTCTGTCCGTCTATATGAACGGGTCGAGCTCAGCAATTATAAGAGCTAGAGACTATAAATTTGACAAGAAAATTCCTTTATACCACAATCAAATTTATTTTCAATTTTAAATAGCTCCCCCATTTCTATCGCAAAACGAAGAAAACCAATATTGGCCACATTTTTTAACGTAGACGCCTCTAACTGATCAGATGCGTAAAGAATATTATATAGAAGGAATGCTGAAAGTTTCATCAAGATCGGTTAATAAATAAGACAGATAATCAGAATGGAAATATAAGTATTTTTTCCATTGAATCGTTGGGCTTTACGGGCAGGCCATGTGTGCGAGCGAGACTGAGAACGACTGCAGTACATGCAGAAGTAAATGAAGCGACGTAATACTCAGCTTTTGTTCGAGTGTGTATACATATGCAAAATCTTCGTCCTATAAGTATGCAAAGACTTCATTTGCGAAATGAGAGTTTCAAAATATTATTTTTTAAATACTTGTTATGTACTTGCTTTACAGAGTATTATCCTGCCGGTTGCGGTCGATTGTAGCCTTTTTTACACTCTGAACAGGGATATATTAGTTTTGTGCAAAAAGTATGTAACTGGCAGAAGGAAGCATTACCCCATAAAGTATATATATTCTTGATCAGTAACAACATCCGAGTCGATTGAGCCATTTTCGTCTGCTGTCCGTCCGTCTGTCCGTCTATATGAACGGGTCGATCTCAGCAATTATAAGAGCTAGAGACTATAAATTTGACAAGAAAATTCCTTTATACCACAATCAAATTTATTCTAAATTTTAAATAGCTCCCCCATTTCCATCGCAAAACGAAGAAAACCAATATTGGCCACATTTTTTAACGTAGACACCTCTAACTGATCAGATGCGTAAAGAATATTATATAGAAGGAATGCTGAAAGTTTCATCAAGATCGGTTAATAAATAAGACAGATAATCAGAATGGAAATATAAGTATTTTTTCCATTGAATCGTTGGGCTTTACGGGCAGGCCATGTGTGCGAGCGAGACTGAGAACGACTGCAGTACATGCAGAAGTAAATGAAGCGACGTAATACTCAGCTTTTGTTTGAGTGTGTATACATATGCAAAATCTTCGTCCTATAAGTATGCAAAGACTTCATTTGCGAAATGAGAGTTTCAAAATATTATTTTTTAAATACTTGTTATGTACTTGCTTCTAGTAAATCAATAGACTGATCAAAATACTTTTATTATAGAACCCTTTACAGAGTATTATCCTGCCGGTTACGGTCGACTGTATTTTTACACTCTGAACAGGGATATATTAGTTTTGTGCAAAAAGTATGTAACTGGCAAA
Source organism: Drosophila funebris (assembly GCA_018901825.1). NCBI lineage: Eukaryota > Metazoa > Arthropoda > Insecta > Diptera > Drosophilidae > Drosophila > Drosophila funebris. The sequence goes on along the minus strand of JAEIFK010000486.1, from coordinate 53,387 downwards.
AGGAAGCATTACCCCATAAAGTATATATATTCTTGATCAGTATCAGCATCCGAGTCGATTGAGCCATTTTCGTCTGCTGTCCGTCCGTCCGTCCGTCTATATGAACGGGTCGATCTCAGCAATTATAAGAGCTAGAGACTATAAATTTGACAAGAAAATTCCTTTATACCACAATCAAATTTATTTTAAATTTTAAATAGCTCCCCCATTTCCATCGCAAAACGAAGAAAACCAATATTGGCCACATTTTTTAACGTAGACGCCTCTAACTGATCAGATGCGTAAAGAATATTATATAGAAGGAATGCTGAAAGTTTCATCAAGATCGGTTAATAAATAAGACAGATAATCAGAATGGAAATATAAGTATTTTTTCCATTGAATCGTTGGGCTTTACGGGCAGGCCATGTGTGCGAGCGAGACTGAGAACGACTGCAGTACATGCAGAAGTAAATGAAGCGACGTAATACTCAGCTTTTGTTCGAGTGTGTATACATATGCAAAATCTTCGTCCTATAAGTATGCAAAGACTTAATTTGCGAAATGAGAGTTTCAAAATATTATTTTTTAAATACTTGTTATGTACTTGCTTCTAGTAAATCAATAGACTGATCAAAATACTTTTATTATAGAACCCTTTACAGAGTATTATCCTGCCGGTTACGGTCGACTGTAGCTTTTTACACTCTGAACAGGGATATATTAGTTTTGTGCAAAAAGTATGTAACTGGCAGAAGGAAGCATTACCCCATAAAGTATATATATTCTTGATCAGTATCAACATCCGAGTCGATTGAGCCATTTTCGTCTGCTGTCCGTCCGTCCGTCCGTCTATATGAACGGGTCGATCTCAGCAATTATAAGAGCTAGAGACTATAAATTTGACAAGAAAATTCCTTTATACCACAATCAAATTTATTTTCAATTTTAAATAGCTCCCCCATTTCTATCGCAAAACGAAGAAAACCAATATTGGCCACATTTTTTAACATAGACGCCTCTAACTGATCAGATGCGTAAAGAATATTATATAGAAGGAATGCTGAAAGTTTCATCAAGATCGGTTAATAAATAAGACAGATAATCAGAATGGAAATATAAGTATTTTTTCCATTGAATCGTTGGGCTTTACGGGCAGGCCATGTGTGCGAGCGAGACTGAGAACGACTGCAGTACATGCAGAAGTAAATGAAGCGACGTAATACTCAGCTTTTGTTCGAGTGTGTATACATATGCAAAATCTTCGTCCTATAAGTATGCAAAGACTTCATTTGCGAAATGAGAGTTTCAAAATATTATTTTTTAAATACTTGTTATGTACTTGCTTCTAGTAAATCAATAGACTGATCAAAATACTTTTATTATAGAACCCTTTACAGAGTATTATCCTGCCGGTTACGGTCGACTGTAGCTTTTTACACTCTGAACAGGGATATATTAGTTTTGTGCAAAAAGTATGTAACTGGCAGAAGGAAGCATTACCCCATAAAGTATATATATTCTTGATCAGTATCAGCATCCGAGTCGATTGAGCCATTTTCGTCTGCTGTCCGTCCGTCTGTCCGTCTATATGAACGGGTCGATCTCAGCAATTATAAGAGCTAGAGACTATAAATTTGACAAGAAAATTCCTTTATACCACAATCAAATTTATTCTAAATTTTAAATAGCTCCCCCATTTCCATCGCAAAACGAAGAAAACCAATATTGGCCACATTTTTTAACATAGACGCCTCTAACTGATCAGATGCGTAAAGAATATTATATAGAAGGAATGCTGAAAGTTTCATCAAGATCGGTTAATAAATAAGACAGATAATCAGAATGGAAATATAAGTATTTTTTCCATTGAATCGTTGGGCTTTACGGGCAGGCCATGTGTGCGAGCGAGACTGAGAACGACTGCAGTACATGCAGAAGTAAATGAAGCGACGTAATACTCAGCTTTTGTTCGAGTGTGTATACATATGCAAAATCTTCGTCCTATAAGTATGCAAAGACTTCATTTGCGAAATGAGAGTTTCAAAATATTATTTTTTAAATACTTGTTATGTACTTGCTTAAAAAAAATATACCTTTACAGAGTATTATCCTGCCGGTTGCGGTCGATTGTAGCCTTTTTACACTCTGAACAGGGATATATTAGTTTTGTGCAAAAAGTATGTAACTGGCAGAAGGAAGCATTACCCCATAAAGTATATATATTCTTGATCAGTAACAACATCCGAGTCGATTGAGCCATTTTCGTCTGCTGTCCGTCCGTCTGTCCGTCTATATGAACGGGTCGATCTCAGCAATTATAAGAGCTAGAGACTATAAATTTGACAAGAAAATTCCTTTATACCACAATCAAATTTATTCTAAATTTTAAATAGCTCCCCCATTTCCATCGCAAAACGAAGAAAACCAATATTGGCCACATTTTTTAACGTAGACGCCTCTAACTGATCAGATGCGTAAAGAATATTATATAGAAGGAATGCTGAAAGTTTCATCAAGATCGGTTAATAAATAAGACAGATAATCAGAATGGAAATATAAGTATTTTTTCCATTGAATCGTTGGGCTTTACGGGCAGGCCATGTGTGCGAGCGAGACTGAGAACGACTGCAGTACATGCAGAAGTAAATGAAGCGACGTAATACTCAGCTTTTGTTCGAGTGTGTATACATATGCAAAATCTTCGTCCTATAAGTATGCAAAGACTTAATTTGCGAAATGAGAGTTTCAAAATATTATTTTTTAAATACTTGTTATGTACTTGCTTCTAGTAAATCAATAGACTGATCAAAATACTTTTATTATAGAACCCTTTACAGAGTATTATCCTGCCGGTTACGGTCGACTGTAGCTTTTTACACTCTGAACAGGGATATATTAGTTTTGTGCAAAAAGTATGTAACTGGCAGAAGGAAGCATTACCCCATAAAGTATATATATTCTTGATCAGTATCAGCATCCGAGTCGATTGAGCCATTTTCGTCTGCTGTCCGTCCGTCCGTCCGTCTATATGAACGGGTCGATCTCAGCAATTATAAGAGCTAGAGACTATAAATTTGACAAGAAAATTCCTTTATACCACAATCAAATTTATTCTAAATTTTAAATAGCTCCCCCATTTCCATCGCAAAACGAAGAAAACCAATATTGGCCACATTTTTTAACGTAGACACCTCTAACTGATCAGATGCGTAAAGAATATTATATAGAAGGAATGCTGAAAGTTTCATCAAGATCGGTTAATAAATAAGACAGATAATCAGAATGGAAATATAAGTATTTTTTCCATTGAATCGTTGGGCTTTACGGGCAGGCCATGTGTGCGAGCGAGACTGAGAACGACTGCAGTACATGCAGAAGTAAATGAAGCGACGTAATACTCAGCTTTTGTTTGAGTGTGTATACATATGCAAAATCTTCGTCCTATAAGTATGCAAAGACTTCATTTGCGAAATGAGAGTTTCAAAATATTATTTTTTAAATACTTGTTATGTACTTGCTTCTAGTAAATCAATAGACTTATCAAAATACTTTTATTATAGAACCCTTTACAGAGTATTATCCTGCCGGTTACGGTCGACTGTAGCTTTTTACACTCTGTACAGGGATATATTAGTTTTGTGCAAAATGTATGTAACGGGCAAAAGGAAGCATCACCCCATAAAGTATATATATTCTTGATCAGTATCAACATCCGAGTCGATTGAGCCATTTTCGTCTGCTGTCCGTCCGTCTGTCCGTCTATATGAACGGGTCGAGCTCAGCAATTATAAGAGCTAGAGACTATAAATTTGACAAGAAAATTCCTTTATACCACAATCAAATTTATTTTAAATTTTAAATAGCTCCCCCATTTCTATCGCAAAACGAAGAAAACCAATATTGGCCACATTTTTCAACGTAGACGCCTCTAACTGATCAGATGCGTAAAGAATATTATATAGAAGGAATGCTGAAAGTTTCATCAAGATCGGTTAATAAATAAGACAGATAATCAGAATGGAAATATAAGTATTTTTTCCATTGAATCGTTGGGCTTTACGGGCAGGCCATGTGTGCGAGCGAGACTGAGAACGACTGCAGTACATGCAGAAGTAAATGAAGCGACGTAATACTCAGCTTTTGTTCGAGTGTGTATACATATGCAAAATCTTCGTCCTATAAGTATGCAAAGACTTAATTTGCGAAATGAGAGTTTCAAAATATTATTTTTTAAATACTTGTTATGTACTTGCTTCTAGTAAATCAATAGACTGATCAAAATACTTTTATTATAGAACCCTTTACAGAGTATTATCCTGCCGGTTACGGTCGACTGTAGCTTTTTACACTCTGAACAGGGATATATTAGTTTTGTGCAAAAAGTATGTAACTGGCAGAAGGAAGCATTACCCCATAAAGTATATATATTCTTGATCAGTATCAGCATCCGAGTCGATTGAGCCATTTTCGTCTGCTGTCCGTCCGTCCGTCCGTCTATATGAACGGGTCGATCTCAGCAATTATAAGAGCTAGAGACTATAAATTTGACAAGAAAATTCCTTTATACCACAATCAAATTTATTCTAAATTTTAAATAGCTCCCCATTTCCATCGCAAAACGAAGAAAACCAATATTGGCCACATTTTTTAACGTAGACACCTCTAACTGATCAGATGCGTAAAGAATATTATATAGAAGGAATGCTGAAAGTTTCATCAAGATCGGTTAATAAATAAGACAGATAATTCAGAATGGAAATATAAGTTTTTTTTTTGGACAGGCCAAATGTGCGAGCGAGACTGAGAACGACTGCAGTACATGCAGAAGTAAATGAAGCGACGTAATACTCAGCTTTTGTTTGAGTGTGTATACATATGCAAAATCTTCGTCCTATAAGTATGCAAAGACTTCATTTGCGAAATGAGAGTTTCAAAATATTATTTTTTAAATACTTGTTATGTACTTGCTTCTAGTAAATCAATAGACTTATCAAAATACTTTTATTATAGAACCCTTTACAGAGTATTATCCTGCCGGTTACGGTCGACTGTAGCTTTTTACACTCTGTACAGGGATATATTAGTTTTGTGCAAAATGTATGTAACGGGCAAAAGGAAGCATCACCCCATAAAGTATATATATTCTTGATCAGTATCAACATCCGAGTCGATTGAGCCATTTTCGTCTGCTGTCCGTCCGTCTGTCCGTCTATATGAACGGGTCGAGCTCAGCAATTATAAGAGCTAGAGACTATAAATTTGACAAGAAAATTCCTTTATACCACAATCAAATTTATTTTAAATTTTAAATAGCTCCCCCATTTCTATCGCAAAACGAAGAAAACCAATATTGGCCACATTTTTCAACGTAGACGCCTCTAACTGATCAGATGCGTAAAGAATATTATATAGAAGGAATGCTGAAAGTTTCATCAAGATCGGTTAATAAATAAGACAGATAATCAGAATGGAAATATAAGTATTTTTTCCATTGAATCGTTGGGCTTTACGGGCAGGCCATGTGTGCGAGCGAGACTGAGAACGACTGCAGTACATGCAGAAGTAAATGAAGCGACGTAATACTCAGCTTTTGTTCGAGTGTGTATACATATGCAAAATCTTCGTCCTATAAGTATGCAAAGACTTCATTTGCGAAATGAGAGTTTAAAAATATTATTTTTTAAATACTTGTTATGTACTTGCTTCTAGTAAATCAATAGACTGATCAAAATACTTTTATTATAGAACCCTTTGCAGAGTATTATCCTGCCGGTTACGGTCGACTGTAGCTTTTTACACTCTGTACAGGGATATATTAGTTTTGTGCAAAAAGTATGTAACGGGCAAAAGGAAGCATCACCCCATAAAGTATATATATTCTTGATCAGTATCAACATCCGAGTCGATTGAGCCATTTTCGTCTGCTGTCCGTCCGTCTGTCCGTCTATATGAACGGGTCGAGCTCAGCAATTATAAGAGCTAGAGACTATAAATTTGACAAGAAAATTCCTTTATACCACAATCAAATTTATTTTCAATTTTAAATAGCTCCCCCATTTCTATCGCAAAACGAAGAAAACCAATATTGGCCACATTTTTCAACATAGACGCCTCTAACTGATCAGATGCGTAAAGAATATTATATAGAAGGAATGCTGAAAGTTTCATCAAGATCGGTTAATAAATAAGACAAAAAAAAAAAAAGGAAAATAAAATTTTTTTTCCATTGAATCGTTGGGCTTTACGGGCAAGATGTGCGAGCGAGACTGAGAACGACTGCAGTACATGCAGAAGTAAATGAAGCGACGTAATACTCAGCTTTTGTTCGAGTGTGTATACATATGCAAAATCTTCGTCCTATAAGTATGCAAAGACTTCATTTGCGAAATGAGAGTTTCAAAATATTATTTTTTAAATACTTGTTATGTACTTGCTTCTAGTAAATCAATAGACTTATCAAAATACTTTTATTATAGAACCCTTTACAGAGTATTATCCTGCCGGTTACGGTCGACTGTAGCCTTTTTACACTCTGTACAGGGATATATTAGTTTTGTGCAAAATGTATGTAACGGGCAAAAGGAAGCATCACCCCATAAAGTATATATATTCTTGATCAGTATCAACATCCGAGTCGATTGAGCCATTTTCGTCTGCTGTCCGTCCGTCTGTCCGTCTATATGAACGGGTCGAGCTCAGCAATTATAAGAGCTAGAGACTATAAATTTGACAAGAAAATTCCTTTATACCACAATCAAATTTATTTTAAATTTTAAATAGCTCCCCCATTTCTATCGCAAAACGAAGAAAACCAATATTGGCCACATTTTTTCAACGTAGACGCCTCTAACTGATCAGATGCGTAAAGAATATTATATAGAAGGAATGCTGAAAGTTTCATCAAGATCGGTTAATAAATAAGACAGATAATCAGAATGGAAATATAAGTATTTTTTCCATTGAATCGTTGGGCTTTACGGGCAGGCCATGTGTGCGAGCGAGACTGAGAACGACTGCAGTACATGCAGAAGTAAATGAAGCGACGTAATACTCAGCTTTTGTTCGAGTGTGTATACATATGCAAAATCTTCGTCCTATAAGTATGCAAAGACTTCATTTGCGAAATGAGAGTTTCAAAATATTATTTTTTAAATACTTGTTATGTACTTGCTTCTAGTAAATCAATAGACTGATCAAAATACTTTTATTATAGAACCCTTTACAGAGTATTATCCTGCCGGTTACGGTCGACTGTAGCTTTTTACACTCTGTACAGGGATATATTAGTTTTGTGCAAAAAGTATGTAACGGGCAGAAGGAAGCATCACCCCATAAAGTATATATATTCTTGATCAGTATCAACATCCGAGTCGATTGAGCCATTTTCGTCTGCTGTCCGTCCGTCTGTCCGTCTATATGAACGGGTCGAGCTCAGCAATTATAAGAGCTAGAGACTATAAATTTGACAAGAAAATTCCTTTATACCACAATCAAATTTATTTTCAATTTTAAATAGCTCCCCCATTTCTATCGCAAAACGAAGAAAACCAATATTGGCCACATTTTTCAACATAGACGCCTCTAACTGATCAGATGCGTAAAGAATATTATATAGAAGGAATGCTGAAAGTTTCATCAAGATCGGTTAATAAATAAGACAGATAATCAGAATGGAAATATAAGTATTTTTTCCATTGAATCGTTGGGCTTTACGGGCAGGCCATGTGTGCGAGCGAGACTGAGAACGACTGCAGTACATGCAGAAGTAAATGAAGCGACGTAATACTCAGCTTTTGTTCGAGTGTGTATACATATGCAAAATCTTCGTCCTATAAGTCTGCAAAGACTTCATTTGCGAAATGAGAGTTTCAAAATATTATTTTTTAAATACTTGTTATGTACTTGCTTCTAGTAAATCAATAGACTTATCAAAATACTTTTATTATAGAACCCTTTACAGAGTATTATCCTGCCGGTGACGGTCGACTGTAGCTTTTTACACTCTGTACAGGGATATATTAGTTTTGTGCAAAATGTGTGTAACGGGCAAAAGGAAGCATCACCCCATAAAGTATATATATTCTTGATCAGTATCAACATCCGAGTCGATTGAGCCATTTTCGTCTGCTGTCCGTCCGTCTGTCCGTCTATATGAACGGGTCGAGCTCAGCAATTATAAGAGCTAGAGACTATAAATTTGACAAGAAAATTCCTTTAAACCACAATCAAATTTATTTTAAATTTTAAATAGCTCCCCCATTTCCATCGCAAAACGAAGAAAACCAATATTGGCCACATTTTTCAACATAGACGCCTCTAACTGATCAGATGCGTAAAGAATATTATATAGAAGGAATGCTGAAAGTTTCATCAAGATCGGTTAATAAATAAGACAGATAATCAGAATGGAAATATAAGTATTTTTTCCATTGAATCGTTGGGCTTTACGGGCAGGCCATGTGTGCGAGCGAGACTGAGAACGACTGCAGTACATGCAGAAGTAAATGAAGCGACGTAATACTCAGCTTTTGTTCGAGTGTGTATACATATGCAAAATCTTCGTCCTATAAGTATGCAAAGACTTCATTTGCGAAATGAGAGTTTCAAAATATTATTTTTTAAATACTTGTTATGTACTTGCTTCTAGTAAATCAATAGACTGATCAAAATACTTTTATTATAGAACCCTTTACAGAGTATTATCCTGCCGGTTACGGTCGACTGTAGCTTTTTACACTCTGTACAGGGATATATTAGTTTTGTGCAAAATGTATGTAACGGGCAAAAGGAAGCATCACCCCATAAAGTATATATATTCTTGATCAGTAACAACATCCGAGTCGATTGAGCCATTTTCGTCTGCTGTCCGTCCGTCTGTCCGTCTATATGAACGGGTCGAGCTCAGCAATTATAAGAGCTAGAGACTATAAATTTGACAAGAAAATTCCTTTATACCACAATCAAATTTATTTTCAATTTTAAATAGCTCCCCCATTTCTATCGCAAAACGAAGAAAACCAATATTGGCCACATTTTTCAACATAGACGCCTCTAACTGATCAGATGCGTAAAGAATATTATATAGAAGGAATGCTGAAAGTTTCATCAAGATCGGTTAATAAATAAGACAGATAATCAGAATGGAAATATAAGTATTTTTTCCATTGAATCGTTGGGCTTTACGGGCAGGCCATGTGTGCGAGCGAGACTGAGAACGACTGCAGTACATGCAGAAGTAAATGAAGCGACGTAATACTCAGCTTTTGTTCGAGTGTGTATACATATGCAAAATCTTCGTCCTATAAGTCTGCAAAGACTTCATTTGCGAAATGAGAGTTTCAAAATATTATTTTTTAAATACTTGTTATGTACTTGCTTCTAGTAAATCAATAGACTTATCAAAATACTTTTATTATAGAACCCTTTACAGAGTATTATCCTGCCGGTGACGGTCGACTGTAGCTTTTTACACTCTGTACAGGGATATATTAGTTTTGTGCAAAATGTATGTAACGGGCAAAAGGAAGCATCACCCCATAAAGTATATATATTCTTGATCAGTATCAACATCCGAGTCGATTGAGCCATTTTCGTCTGCTGTCCGTCCGTCTGTCCGTCTATATGAACGGGTCGAGCTCAGCAATTATAAGAGCTAGAGACTATAAATTTGACAAGAAAATTCCTTTATACCACAATCAAATTTATTTTAAATTTTAAATAGCTCCCCCATTTCTATCGCAAAACGAAGAAAACCAATATTGGCCACATTTTTCAACATAGACGCCTCTAACTGATCAGATGCGTAAAGAATATTATATAGAAGGAATGCTGAAAGTTTCATCAAGATCGGTTAATAAATAAGACAGATAATCAGAATGGAAATATAAGTATTTTTTCCATTGAATCGTTGGGCTTTACGGGCAGGCCATGTGTGCGAGCGAGACTGAGAACGACTGCAGTACATGCAGAAGTAAATGAAGCGACGTAATACTCAGCTTTTGTTCGAGTGTGTATACATATGCAAAATCTTCGTCCTATAAGTATGCAAAGACTTCATTTGCGAAATGAGAGTTTCAAAATATTATTTTTTAAATACTTGTTATGTACTTGCTTCTAGTAAATCAATAGACTTATCAAAATACTTTTATTATAGAACCCTTTACAGAGTATTATCCTGCCGGTTACGGTCGACTGTAGCTTTTTACACTCTGTACAGGGATATATTAGTTTTGTGCAAAATGTATGTAACGGGCAAAAGGAAGCATCACCCCATAAAGTATATATATTCTTGATCAGTATCAACATCCGAGTCGATTGAGCCATTTTCGTCTGCTGTCCGTCCGTCTGTCCGTCTATATGAACGGGTCGAGCTCAGCAATTATAAGAGCTAGAGACTATAAATTTGACAAGAAAATTCCTTTATACCACAATCAAATTTATTTTAAATTTTAAATAGCTCCCCCATTTCTATCGCAAAACGAAGAAAACCAATATTGGCCACATTTTTCAACATAGACGCCTCTAACTGATCAGATGCGTAAAGAATATTATATAGAAGGAATGCTGAAAGTTTCATCAAGATCGGTTAATAAATAAGACAGATAATCAGAATGGAAATATAAGTATTTTTTCCATTGAATCGTTGGGCTTTACGGGCAGGCCATGTGTGCGAGCGAGACTGAGAACGACTGCAGTACATGCAGAAGTAAATGAAGCGACGTAATACTCAGCTTTTGTTCGAGTGTGTATACATATGCAAAATCTTCGTCCTATAAGTATGCAAAGACTTCATTTGCGAAATGAGAGTTTCAAAATATTATTTTTTAAATACTTGTTATGTACTTGCTTCTAGTAAATCAATAGACTGATCAAAATACTTTTATTATAGAACCCTTTACAGAGTATTATCCTGCCGGTTACGGTCGACTGTAGCCTTTTACACTCTGTACAGGGATATATTAGTTTTGTGCAAAATGTATGTAACGGGCAAAAGGAAGCATCACCCCATAAAGTATATATATTCTTGATCAGTATCAACATCCGAGTCGATTGAGCCATTTTCGTCTGCTGTCCGTCCGTCTGTCCGTCTATATGAACGGGTCGATCTCAGCAATTATAAGAGCTAGAGACTATAAATTTGACAAGAAAATTCCTTTATACCACAATCAAATTTATTTTAAATTTTAAATAGCTCCCCCATTTCCATCGCAAAACGAAGAAAACCAATATTGGCCACATTTTTCAACGTAGACGCCTCTAACTGATCAGATGCGTAAAGAATATTATATAGAAGGAATGCTGAAAGTTTCATCAAGATCGGTTAATAAATAAGACAGATAATCAGAATGGAAATATAAGTATTTTTTCCATTGAATCGTTGGGCTTTACGGGCAGGCCATGTGTGCGAGCGAGACTGAGAACGACTGCAGTACATGCAGAAGTAAATGAAGCGACGTAATACTCAGCTTTTGTTCGAGTGTGTATACATATGCAAAATCTTCGTCCTATAAGTATGCAAAGACTTCATTTGCGAAATGAGAGTTTCAAAATATTATTTTTTAAATACTTGTTATGTACTTGCTTCTAGTAAATCAATAGACTTATCAAAATACTTTTATTATAGAACCCTTTACAGAGTATTATCCTGCCGGTTACGGTCGACTGTAGCCTTTTTACACTCTGTACAGGGATATATTAGTTTTGTGCAAAAAGTATGTAACGGGCAAAAGGAAGCATCACCCCATAAAGTATATATATTCTTGATCAGTATCAACATCCGAGTCGATTGAGCCATTTTCGTCTGCTGTCCGTCCGTCTGTCCGTCTATATGAACGGGTCGAGCTCAGCAATTATAAGAGCTAGAGACTATAAATTTGACAAGAAAATTCCTTTATACCACAATCAAATTTATTTTAAATTTTAAATAGCTCCCCCATTTCCATCGCAAAACGAAGAAAACCAATATTGGCCACATTTTTCAACGTAGACGCCTCTAACTGATCAGATGCGTAAAGAATATTATATAGAAGGAATGCTGAAAGTTTCATCAAGATCGGTTAATAAATAAGACAGATAATCAGAATAGAAATATAAGTATTTTTTCCATTGAATCGTTGGGCTTTACGGGCAGGCCATGTGTGCGAGCGAGACTGAGAACGACTGCAGTACATGCAGAAGTAAATGAAGCGACGTAATACTCAGCTTTTGTTCGAGTGTGTATACATATGCAAAATCTTCGTCCTATAAGTATGCAAAGACTTCATTTGCGAAATGAGAGTTTCAAAATATTATTTTTTAAATACTTGTTATGTACTTGCTTCTAGTAAATCAATAGACTTATCAAAATACTTTTATTATAGAACCCTTTACAGAGTATTATCCTGCCGGTTACGGTCGACTGTAGCCTTTTTACACTCTGTACAGGGATATATTAGTTTTGTGCAAAATGTATGTAACGGGCAAAAGGAAGCATCACCCCATAAAGTATATATATTCTTGATCAGTATCAACATCCGAGTCGATTGAGCCATTTTCGTCTGCTGTCCGTCCGTCTGTCCGTCTATATGAACGGGTCGAGCTCAGCAATTATAAGAGCTAGAGACTATAAATTTGACAAGAAAATTCCTTTATACCACAATCAAATTTATTTTAAATTTTAAATAGCTCCCCCATTTCCATCGCAAAACGAAGAAAACCAATATTGGCCACATTTTTTAACGTAGACGCCTCTAACTGATCAGATGCGTAAAGAATATTATATAGAAGGAATGCTGAAAGTTTCATCAAGATCGGTTAATAAATAAGACAGATAATCAGAATGGAAATATAAGTATTTTTTCCATTGAATCGTTGGGCTTTACGGGCAGGCCATGTGTGCGAGCGAGACTGAGAACGACTGCAGTACATGCAGAAGTAAATGAAGCGACGTAATACTCAGCTTTTGTTCGAGTGTGTATACATATGCAAAATCTTCGTCCTATAAGTATGCAAAGACTTCATTTGCGAAATGAGAGTTTCAAAATATTATTTTTTAAATACTTGTTATGTACTTGCTTCTAGTAAATCAATAGACTTATCAAAATACTTTTATTATAGAACCCTTTACAGAGTATTATCCTGCCGGTTACGGTCGACTGTAGCCTTTTTACACTCTGTACAGGGATATATTAGTTTTGTGCAAAAATGTATGTAACGGGCAAAAGGAAGCATCACCCCATAAAGTATATATATTCTTGATCAGTATCAACATCCGAGTCGATTGAGCCATTTTCGTCTGCTGTCCGTCCGTCTGTCCGTCTATATGAACGGGTCGAGCTCAGCAATTATAAGAGCTAGAGACTATAAATTTGACAAGAAAATTCCTTTATACCACAATCAAATTTATTTTAAATTTTAAATAGCTCCCCCATTTCCATCGCAAAACGAAGAAAACCAATATTGGCCACATTTTTCAACGTAGACGCCTCTAACTGATCAGATGCGTAAAGAATATTATATAGAAGGAATGCTGAAAGTTTCATCAAGATCGGTTAATAAATAAGACAGATAATCAGAATAGAAATATAAGTATTTTTTCCATTGAATCGTTGGGCTTTACGGGCAGGCCATGTGTGCGAGCGAGACTGAGAACGACTGCAGTACATGCAGAAGTAAATGAAGCGACGTAATACTCAGCTTTTGTTCGAGTGTGTATACATATGCAAAATCTTCGTCCTATAAGTATGCAAAGACTTCATTTGCGAAATGAGAGTTTCAAAATATTATTTTTTAAATACTTGTTATGTACTTGCTTCTAGTAAATCAATAGACTTATCAAAATACTTTTATTATAGAACCCTTTACAGAGTATTATCCTGCCGGTTACGGTCGACTGTAGCCTTTTTACACTCTGTACAGGGATATATTAGTTTTGTGCAAAAAGTATGTAACGGGCAAAAGGAAGCATCACCCCATAAAGTATATATATTCTTGATCAGTATCAACATCCGAGTCGATTGAGCCATTTTCGTCTGCTGTCCGTCCGTCTGTCCGTCTATATGAACGGGTCGAGCTCAGCAATTATAAGAGCTAGAGACTATAAATTTGACAAGAAAATTCCTTTATACCACAATCAAATTTATTTTAAATTTTAAATAGCTCCCCCATTTCCATCGCAAAACGAAGAAAACCAATATTGGCCACATTTTTCAACGTAGACGCCTCTAACTGATCAGATGCGTAAAGAATATTATATAGAAGGAATGCTGAAAGTTTCATCAAGATCGGTTAATAAATAAGACAGATAATCAGAATAGAAATATAAGTATTTTTTCCATTGAATCGTTGGGCTTTACGGGCAGGCCATGTGTGCGAGCGAGACTGAGAACGACTGCAGTACATGCAGAAGTAAATGAAGCGACGTAATACTCAGCTTTTGTTCGAGTGTGTATACATATGCAAAATCTTCGTCCTATAAGTATGCAAAGACTTCATTTGCGAAATGAGAGTTTCAAAATATTATTTTTTAAATACTTGTTATGTACTTGCTTCTAGTAAATCAATAGACTTATCAAAATACTTTTATTATAGAACCCTTTACAGAGTATTATCCTGCCGGTTACGGTCGACTGTAGCCTTTTTACACTCTGTACAGGGATATATTAGTTTTGTGCAAAAAGTATGTAACGGGCAAAAGGGAAGCATTACCCCATAAAGTATATATATTCTTGATCAGTATCAACATCCGAGTCGATTGAGCCATTTTCGTCTGCTGTCCGTCCGTCCGTCCGTCTATATGAACGGGTCGAGCTCAGCAATTATAAGAGCTAGAGACTATAAATTTGACAAGAAAATTCCTTTATACCACAATCAAATTTATTTTAAATTTTAAATAGCTCCCCATTTCCATCGCAAAACGAAGAAAACCAATATTGGCCACATTTTTCAACGTAGACGCCTCTAACTGATCAGATGCGTAAAGAATATTATATAGAAGGAATGCTGAAAGTTTCATCAAGATCGGTTAATAAATAAGACAGATAATCAGAATAGAAATATAAGTATTTTTTCCATTGAATCGTTGGGCTTTACGGGCAGGCCATGTGTGCGAGCGAGACTGAGAACGACTGCAGTACATGCAGAAGTAAATGAAGCGACGTAATACTCAGCTTTTGTTCGAGTGTGTATACATATGCAAAATCTTCGTCCTATAAGTATGCAAAGACTTCATTTGCGAAATGAGAGTTTCAAAATATTATTTTTTAAATACTTGTTATGTACTTGCTTCTAGTAAATCAATAGACTTATCAAAATACTTTTATTATAGAACCCTTTACAGAGTATTATCCTGCCGGTTACGGTCGACTGTAGCCTTTTTACATTTCCTGTACAGGGATATATTAGTTTTGTGCAAAAAGTATGTAACGGGCAAAAGGAAGCATTACCCCATAAAGTATATATATTCTTGATCAGTATCAGCATCCGAGTCGATTGAGCCATTTTCGTCTGCTGTCCGTCCGTCCGTCCGTCTATATGAACGGGTCGAGCTCAGCAATTATAAGAGCTAGAGACTATAAATTTGACAAGAAAATTCCTTTATACCACAATCAAATTTATTTTAAATTTTAAATAGCTCCCCATTTCCATCGCAAAACGAAGAAAACCAATATTGGCCACATTTTTTTAACGTAGACGCCTCTAACTGATCAGATGCGTAAAGAATATTATATAGAAGGAATGCTGAAAGTTTCATCAAGATCGGTTAATAAATAAGACAGATAATCAGAATAGAAATATAAGTATTTTTTCCATTGAATCGTTGGGCTTTACGGGCAGGCCATGTGTGCGAGCGAGACTGAGAACGACTGCAGTACATGCAGAAGTAAATGAAGCGACGTAATACTCAGCTTTTTGTTCGAGTGTGTATACATATGCAAAATCTTCGTCCTATAAGTATGCAAAGACTTCATTTGCGAAATGAGAGTTTCAAAATATTATTTTTTAAATACTTGTTATGTACTTGCTTCTAGTAAATCAATAGACTTATCAAAAATACTTTTATTATAGAACCCTTTACAGAGTATTATCCTGCCGGTTACGGTCGACTGTAGCTTTTACACTCTGTACAGGGATATATTAGTTTTGTGCAAAATGTATGTAACGGGCAAAAGGAAGCATTACCCCATAAAGTATATATATTCTTGATCAGTATCAGCATCCGAGTCGATTGAGCCATTTTCGTCTGCTGTCCGTCCGTCCGTCCGTCTATATGAACGGGTCGAGCTCAGCAATTATAAGAGCTAGAGACTATAAATTTGACAAGAAAATTCCTTTATACCACAATCAAATTTATTTTAAATTTTAAATAGCTCCCCCATTTCCATCGCAAAACGAAGAAAACCAATATTGGCCACATTTTTTCAACGTAGACACCTCTAACTGATCAGATGCGTAAAGAATATTATAAAGAAGGAATGCTGAAAGTTTCATCAAGATCGGTTAATAAATAAGACAGATAATCAGAATAGAAATATAAGTATTTTTTCCATTGAATCGTTGGGCTTTATGGGCAGGCCATGTGTGCGAGCGAGACTGAGAACGACTGCAGTACATGCAGAAGTAAATGAAGCGACGTAATACTCAGCTTTTGTTCGAGTGTGTATACATATGCAAAATCTTCGTCCTATAAGTATGCAAAGACTTCATTTGCGAAATGAGAGTTTCAAAATATTATTTTTTAAATACTTGTTATGTACTTCTAGTAAACAATAGACTTATCAAAATACTTATTATGAACCCTTTACAGAGTATTATCCTGCCGGTTACGGTCGACTGTAGCCTTTTTACACTCTGTACAGGGATATATTAGTTTTGTGCAAAAAGTATGTAACTGGCAGAAGGAAGCATTACCCCATAAAGTATATATATTCTTGATCAGTATCAGCATCCGAGTCGATTGAGCCATTTTCGTCTGCTGTCCGTCCGTCCGTCCGTCTATATGAACGGGTCGATCTCAGCAATTATAAGAGCTAGAGACTATAAATTTGACAAGAAAATTCCTTTATACCACAATCAAATTTATTTTAAATTTTAAATAGCTCCCCCATTTCCATCGCAAAACGAAGAAAACCAATATTGGCCACATTTTTTAACGTAGACACCTCTAACTGATCAGATGCGTAAAGAATATTATAAAGAAGGAATGCTGAAAGTTTCATCAAGATCGGTTAATAAATAAGACAGATAATCAGAATAGAAATATAAGTATTTTTTCCATTGAATCGTTGGGCTTTACGGACAGGCCATGTGTGCGAGCGAGACTGAGAACGACTGCAGTACATGCAGAAGTAAATGAAGCGACGTAATACTCAGCTTTTGTTCGAGTGTGTATACATATGCAAAATCTTCGTCCTATAAGTATGCAAAGACTTCATTTGCGAAATGAGAGTTTCAAAATATTATTTTTTAAATACTTGTTATGTACTTGCTTCTATAAACAATAGACTTATCAAAATACTTTTATTATAGAACCCTTTACAGAGTATTATCCTGCCGGTTACGGTCGATTGTAGCCTTTTTACACTCTGAACAGGGATATATTAGTTTTGTGCAAAAAGTATATAACTGGCAGAAGGAAGCATTACCCCATAAAGTATATATATTCTTGATCAGTATCAGCATCCGAGTCGATTGAGCCATTTTCGTCTGCTGTCCGTCCGTCCGTCCGTCTATATGAACGGGTCGAGCTCAGCAATTATAAGAGCTAGAGACTATAAATTTGACAAGAAAATTCCTTTATACCACAATCAAATTTATTTTAAATTTTAAATAGCTCCCCCATTTCCATCGCAAAACGAAGAAAACCAATATTGGCCACATTTTTTAACGTAGACACCTCTAACTGATCAGATGCGTAAAGAATATTATAAAGAAGGAATGCTGAAAGTTTCATCAAGATCGGTTAATAAATAAGACAGATAATCAGAATAGAAATATAAGTATTTTTTTCCATTGAATCGTTGGGCTTTACGGGCAGGCCATGTGTGCGAGCGAGACTGAGAACGACTGCAGTACATGCAGAAGTAAATGAAGCGACGTAATACTCAGCTTTTGTTCGAGTGTGTATACATATGCAAAATCTTCGTCCTATAAGTATGCAAAGACTTCATTTGCGAAATGAGAGTTTCAAAATATTATTTTTTAAATACTTGTTATGTACTTGCTTCTAGTAAATCAATAGACTTATCAAAATACTTTTATTATAGAACCCTTTACAGAGTATTATCCTGCCGGTTACGGTCGACTGTAGCCTTTTTACACTCTGTACAGGGATATATTAGTTTTGTGCAAAATGTATGTAACGGGCAAAAGGAAGCATTACCCCATAAAGTATATATATTCTTGATCAGTATCAGCATCCGAGTCGATTGAGCCATTTTCGTCTGCTGTCCGTCCGTCCGTCCGTCTATATGAACGGGTCGAGCTCAGCAATTATAAGAGCTAGAGACTATAAATTTGACAAGAAAATTCCTTTATACCACAATCAAATTTATTTTAAATTTTAAATAGCTCCCCCATTTCCATCGCAAAACGAAGAAAACCAATATTGGCCACATTTTTCAACGTAGACACCTCTAACTGATCAGATGCGTAAAGAATATTATAAAGAAGGAATGCTGAAAGTTTCATCAAGATCGGTTAATAAATAAGACAGATAATCAGAATAGAAATATAAGTATTTTTTCCATTGAATCGTTGGGCTTTACGGGCAGGCCATGTGTGCGAGCGAGACTGAGAACGACTGCAGTACATGCAGAAGTAAATGAAGCGACGTAATACTCAGCTTTTGTTCGAGTGTGTATACATATGCAAAATCTTCGTCCTATAAGTATGCAAAGACTTCATTTGCGAAATGAGAGTTTCAAAATATTATTTTTTAAATACTTGTTATGTACTTTCTTTTATTAAATCAATAGACTTATCAAAATACTTTTATTATAGAACCCTTTACAGAGTATTATCCTGCCGGTTACGGTCGACTGTAGCCTTTTTACACTCTGTACAGGGATATATTAGTTTTGTGCAAAAAGTATGTAACGGGCAAAAGGAAGCATTACCCCATAAAGTATATATATTCTTGATCAGTATCAGCATCCGAGTCGATTGAGCCATTTTCGTCTGCTGTCCGTCCGTCCGTCCGTCTATATGAACGGGTCGAGCTCAGCAATTATAAGAGCTAGAGACTATAAATTTGACAAGAAAATTCCTTTATACCACAATCAAATTTATTTTAAATTTTAAATAGCTCCCCCATTTCCATCGCAAAACGAAGAAAACCAATATTGGCCACATTTTTTAACGTAGACACCTCTAACAGATCAGATGCGTAAAGAATATTATAAAGAAGGAATGCTGAAAGTTTCATCAAGATCGGTTAATAAATAAGACAGATAATCAGAATAGAAATATAAGTATTTTTTCCATTGAATCGTTGGGCTTTATGGACAGGCCAAATGTGCGAGCGAGACTGAGAACGACTGCAGTACATGCAGAAGTAAATGAAGCGACGTAATACTCAGCTTTTGTTCGAGTGTGTATACATATGCAAAATCTTCGTCCTATAAGTATGCAAAGACTTCATTTGCGAAATGAGAGTTTCAAAATATTATTTTTTAAATACTTGTTATGTACTTGCTTCTAGTAAATCAATAGACTTATCAAAATACTTTTATTATAGAACCCTTTACAGAGTATTATCCTGCCGGTTACGGTCGACTGTAGCCTTTTTACACTCTGTACAGGGATATATTAGTTTTGTGCAAAAAGTATGTAACTGGCAGAAGGAAGCATTACCCCATAAAGTATATATATTCTTGATCAGTATCAGCATCCGAGTCGATTGAGCCATTTTCGTCTGCTGTCCGTCCGTCCGTCCGTCTATATGAACGGGTCGAGCTCAGCAATTATAAGAGCTAGAGACTATAAATTTGACAAGAAAATTCCTTTATACCACAATCAAATTTATTTTAAATTTTAAATAGCTCCCCCATTTCCATCGCAAAACGAAGAAAACCAATATTGGCCACATTTTTTTAACGTAGACACCTCTAACTGATCAGATGCGTAAAGAATATTATAAAGAAGGAATGCTGAAAGTTTCATCAAGATCGGTTAATAAATAAGACAGATAATCAGAATAGAAATATAAGTATTTTTTCCATTGAATCGTTGGGCTTTACGGGCAGGCCATGTGTGCGAGCGAGACTGAGAACGACTGCAGTACATGCAGAAGTAAATGAAGCGACGTAATACTCAGCTTTTGTTCGAGTGTGTATACATATGCAAAATCTTCGTCCTATAAGTATGCAAAGACTTCATTTGCGAAATGAGAGTTTCAAAATATTATTTTTTAAATACTTGTTATGTACTTGCTTCTAGTAAATCAATAGACTTATCAAAATACTTTTATTATAGAACCCTTTACAGAGTATTATCCTGCCGGTTACGGTCGACTGTAGCCTTTTTACACTCTGTACAGGGATATATTAGTTTTGTGCAAAAAGTATATAACTGGCAAAAGGAAGCATTACCCCATAAAGTATATATATTCTTGATCAGTATCAGCATCCGAGTCGATTGAGCCATTTTCGTCTGCTGTCCGTCCGTCCGTCCGTCTATATGAACGGGTCGAGCTCAGCAATTATAAGAGCTAGAGACTATAAATTTGACAAGAAAATTCCTTTATACCACAATCAAATTTATTTTAAATTTTAAATAGCTCCCCATTTCCATCGCAAAACGAAGAAAACCAATATTGGCCACATTTTTTAACGTAGACACCTCTAACAGATCAGATGCGTAAAGAATATTATAAAGAAGGAATGCTGAAAGTTTCATCAAGATCGGTTAATAAATAAGACAGATAATCAGAATAGAAATATAAGTATTTTTTCCATTGAATCGTTGGGCTTTATGGACAGGCCAAATGTGCGAGCGAGACTGAGAACGACTGCAGTACATGCAGAAGTAAATGAAGCGACGTAATACTCAGCTTTTGTTCGAGTGTGTATACATATGCAAAATCTTCGTCCTATAAGTATGCAAAGACTTCATTTGCGAAATGAGAGTTTCAAAATATTATTTTTTAAATACTTGTTATGTACTTGCTTCTAGTAAATCAATAGACTTATCAAAATACTTTTATTATAGAACCCTTTACAGAGTATTATCCTGCCGGTTACGGTCGACTGTAGCCTTTTTACACTCTGTACAGGGATATATTAGTTTTGTGCAAAAAGTATGTAACGGGCAAAAGGAAGCATTACCCCATAAAGTATATATATTCTTGATCAGTATCAGCATCCGAGTCGATTGAGCCATTTTCGTCTGCTGTCCATCCGTCCGTCCGTCTATATGAACGGGTCGATCTCAGCAATTATAAGAGCTAGAGACTATAAATTTGACAAGAAAATTCCTTTATACCACAATCAAATTTATTTTAAATTTTAAATAGCTCCCCCATTTCCATCGCAAAACGAAGAAAACCAATATTGGCCACATTTTTCAACGTAGACACCTCTAACTGATCAGATGCGTAAAGAATATTATAAAGAAGGAATGCTGAAAGTTTCATCAAGATCGGTTAATAAATAAGACAGATAATCAGAATAGAAATATAAGTATTTTTTCCATTGAATCGTTGGGCTTTACGGGCAGGCCATGTGTGCGAGCGAGACTGAGAACGACTGCAGTACATGCAGAAGTAAATGAAGCGACGTAATACTCAGCTTTTGTTCGAGTGTGTATACATATGCAAAATCTTCGTCCTATAAGTATGCAAAGACTTCATTTGCGAAATGAGAGTTTCAAAATATTATTTTTTAAATACTTGTTATGTACTTGCTTAAAAAAAATTTAAAATACTTTATTATAGAACCCTTTACAGAGTATTATCCTGCCGGTTACGGTCGACTGTAGCCTTTTTACACTCTGAACAGGGATATATTAGTTTTGTGCAAAAAGTATATAACTGGCAGAAGGAAGCATTACCCCATAAAGTATATATATTCTTGATCAGTATCAGCATCCGAGTCGATTGAGCCATTTTCGTCTGCTGTCCGTCCGTCCGTCCGTCTATATGAACGGGTCGAGCTCAGCAATTATAAGAGCTAGAGACTATAAATTTGACAAGAAAATTCCTTTATACCACAATCAAATTTATTTTAAATTTTAAATAGCTCCCCCATTTCCATCGCAAAACGAAGAAAACCAATATTGGCCACATTTTTTAACGTAGACACCTCTAACAAATCAGATGCGTAAAGAATATTATAAAGAAGGAATGCTGAAAGTTTCATCAAGATCGGTTAATAAATAAGACAGATAATCAGAATAGAAATATAAGTATTTTTTCCATTGAATCGTTGGGCTTTATGGACAGGCCAAATGTGCGAGCGAGACTGAGAACGACTGCAGTACATGCAGAAGTAAATGAAGCGACGTAATACTCAGCTTTTGTTCGAGTGTGTATACATATGCAAAATCTTCGTCCTATAAGTATGCAAAGACTTCATTTGCGAAATGAGAGTTTCAAAATATTATTTTTTAAATACTTGTTATGTACTTGCTTCTAGTAAATCAATAGACTTATCAAAATACTTTTATTATAGAACCCTTTACAGAGTATTATCCTGCCGGTTACGGTCGACTGTAGCTTTTTACACTCTGTACAGGGATATATTAGTTTTGTGCAAAATGTATGTAACGGGCAAAAGGAAGCATTACCCCATAAAGTATATATATTCTTGATCAGTATCAGCATCCGAGTCGATTGAGCCATTTTCGTCTGCTGTCCGTCCGTCCGTCCGTCTATATGAACGGGTCGATCTCAGCAATTATAAGAGCTAGAGACTATAAATTTGACAAGAAAATTCCTTTATACCACAATCAAATTTATTTTAAATTTTAAATAGCTCCCCCATTTCCATCGCAAAACGAAGAAAACCAATATTGGCCACATTTTTCAACGTAGACACCTCTAACTGATCAGATGCGTAAAGAATATTATAAAGAAGGAATGCTGAAAGTTTCATCAAGATCGGTTAATAAATAAGACAGATAATCAGAATAGAAATATAAGTATTTTTTCCATTGAATCGTTGGGCTTTATGGGCAGGCCATGTGTGCGAGCGAGACTGAGAACGACTGCAGTACATGCAGAAGTAAATGAAGCGACGTAATACTCAGCTTTTGTTCGAGTGTGTATACATATGCAAAATCTTCGTCCTATAAGTATGCAAAGACTTCATTTGCGAAATGAGAGTTTCAAAATATTATTTTTTAAATACTTGTTATGTACTTGCTTCTAGTAAATCAATAGACTTATCAAAATACTTTTATTATGAACCCTTTACAGAGTATTATCCTGCCGGTTACGGTCGACTGTAGCCTTTTTACACTCTGTACAGGGATATATTAGTTTTGTGCAAAAAGTATATAACTGGCAGAAGGAAGCATTACCCCATAAAGTATATATATTCTTGATCAGTATCAGCATCCGAGTCGATTGAGCCATTTTCGTCTGCTGTCCGTCCGTCCGTCCGTCTATATGAACGGGTCGAGCTCAGCAATTATAAGAGCTAGAGACTATAAATTTGACAAGAAAATTCCTTTATACCACAATCAAATTTATTTTAAATTTTAAATAGCTCCCCATTTCCATCGCAAAACGAAGAAAACCAATATTGGCCACATTTTTTAACGTAGACACCTCTAACTGATCAGATGCGTAAAGAATATTATAAAGAAGGAATGCTGAAAGTTTCATCAAGATCGGTTAATAAATAAGACAGATAATCAGAATAGAAATATAAGTATTTTTTCCATTGAATCGTTGGGCTTTACGGGCAGGCCATGTGTGCGAGCGAGACTGAGAACGACTGCAGTACATGCAGAAGTAAATGAAGCGACGTAATACTCAGCTTTTGTTCGAGTGTGTATACATATGCAAAATCTTCGTCCTATAAGTATGCAAAGACTTCATTTGCGAAATGAGAGTTTCAAAATATTATTTTTTAAATACTTGTTATGTACTTGCTTCTAGTAAATCAATAGACTTATCAAAAACTTATTATAGAACCCTTTCAGAGTATTATCCTGCCGGTTACGGTCGACTGTAGCCTTTTTACACTCTGTACAGGGATATATTAGTTTTGTGCAAAAAGTATATAACTGGCAGAAGGAAGCATTACCCCATAAAGTATATATATTCTTGATCAGTATCAGCATCCGAGTCGATTGAGCCATTTTCGTCTGCTGTCCGTCCGTCCGTCCGTCTATATGAACGGGTCGATCTCAGCAATTATAAGAGCTAGAGACTATAAATTTGACAAGAAAATTCCTTTATACCACAATCAAATTTATTTTAAATTTTAAATAGCTCCCCCATTTCCATCGCAAAACGAAGAAAACCAATATTGGCCACATTTTTCAACGTAGACACCTCTAACTGATCAGATGCGTAAAGAATATTATAAAGAAGGAATGCTGAAAGTTTCATCAAGATCGGTTAATAAATAAGACAGATAATCAGAATAGAAATATAAGTATTTTTTCCATTGAATCGTTGGGCTTTACGGGCAGGCCATGTGTGCGAGCGAGACTGAGAACGACTGCAGTACATGCAGAAGTAAATGAAGCGACGTAATACTCAGCTTTTGTTCGAGTGTGTATACATATGCAAAATCTTCGTCCTATAAGTATGCAAAGACTTCATTTGCGAAATGAGAGTTTCAAAATATTATTTTTTAAATACTTGTTATGTACTTGCTTCTAGTAAATCAATAGACTTATCAAAATACTTTTATTATAGAACCCTTTACAGAGTATTATCCTGCCGGTTACGGTCGACTGTAGCCTTTTTACACTCTGAACAGGGATATATTAGTTTTGTGCAAAAAGTATATAACTGGCAGAAGGAAGCATTACCCCATAAAGTATATATATTCTTGATCAGTATCAGCATCCGAGTCGATTGAGCCATTTTCGTCTGCTGTCCGTCCGTCCGTCCGTCTATATGAACGGGTCGAGCTCAGCAATTATAAGAGCTAGAGACTATAAATTTGACAAGAAAATTCCTTTATACCACAATCAAATTTATTTTAAATTTTAAATAGCTCCCCATTTCCATCGCAAAACGAAGAAAACCAATATTGGCCACATTTTTTAACGTAGACACCTCTAACAAATCAGATGCGTAAAGAATATTATAAAGAAGGAATGCTGAAAGTTTCATCAAGATCGGTTAATAAATAAGACAGATAATCAGAATAGAAATATAAGTATTTTTTCCATTGAATCGTTGGGCTTTATGGACAGGCCAAATGTGCGAGCGAGACTGAGAACGACTGCAGTACATGCAGAAGTAAATGAAGCGACGTAATACTCAGCTTTTGTTCGAGTGTGTATACATATGCAAAATCTTCGTCCTATAAGTATGCAAAGACTTCATTTGCGAAATGAGAGTTTCAAAATATTATTTTTTAAATACTTGTTATGTACTTGCTTCTAGTAAATCAATAGACTTATCAAAATACTTTTATTATAGAACCCTTTACAGAGTATTATCCTGCCGGTTACGGTCGACTGTAGCTTTTTACACTCTGTACAGGGATATATTAGTTTTGTGCAAAAAGTATGTAACGGGCAAAAGGAAGCATTACCCCATAAAGTATATATATTCTTGATCAGTATCAGCATCCGAGTCGATTGAGCCATTTTCGTCTGCTGTCCATCCGTCCGTCCGTCTATATGAACGGGTCGATCTCAGCAATTATAAGAGCTAGAGACTATAAATTTGACAAGAAAATTCCTTTATACCACAATCAAATTTATTTTAAATTTTAAATAGCTCCCCCATTTCCATCGCAAAACGAAGAAAACCAATATTGGCCACATTTTTCAACGTAGACACCTCTAACTGATCAGATGCGTAAAGAATATTATAAAGAAGGAATGCTGAAAGTTTCATCAAGATCGGTTAATAAATAAGACAGATAATCAGAATAGAAATATAAGTATTTTTTCCATTGAATCGTTGGGCTTTACGGGCAGGCCATGTGTGCGAGCGAGACTGAGAACGACTGCAGTACATGCAGAAGTAAATGAAGCGACGTAATACTCAGCTTTTGTTCGAGTGTGTATACATATGCAAAATCTTCGTCCTATAAGTATGCAAAGACTTCATTTGCGAAATGAGAGTTTCAAAATATTATTTTTTAAATACTTGTTATGTACTTGCTTTACAGAGTATTATCCTGCCGGTTACGGTCGATTGTAGCCTTTTTACACTCTGAACAGGGATATATTAGTTTTTTGCAAAAAGTATATAACTGGCAGAAGGAAGCATTACCCCATAAAGTATATATATTCTTGATCAGTATCAGCATCCGAGTCGATTGAGCCATTTTCGTCTGCTGTCCGTCCGTCCGTCCGTCTATATGAACGGGTCGAGCTCAGCAATTATAAGAGCTAGAGACTATAAATTTGACAAGAAAATTCCTTTATACCACAATCAAATTTATTTTAAATTTTAAATAGCTCCCCCATTTCCATCGCAAAACGAAGAAAACCAATATTGGCCACATTTTTTAACGTAGACACCTCTAACAAATCAGATGCGTAAAGAATATTATAAAGAAGGAATGCTGAAAGTTTCATCAAGATCGGTTAATAAATAAGACAGATAATCAGAATAGAAATATAAGTATTTTTTCCATTGAATCGTTGGGCTTTATGGACAGGCCAAATGTGCGAGCGAGACTGAGAACGACTGCAGTACATGCAGAAGTAAATGAAGCGACGTAATACTCAGCTTTTGTTCGAGTGTGTATACATATGCAAAATCTTCGTCCTATAAGTATGCAAAGACTTCATTTGCGAAATGAGAGTTTCAAAATATTATTTTTTAAATACTTGTTATGTACTTGCTTCTAGTAAATCAATAGACTTATCAAAATACTTTTATTATAGAACCCTTTACAGAGTATTATCCTGCCGGTTACGGTCGACTGTAGCCTTTTTACACTCTGTACAGGGATATATTAGTTTTGTGCAAAAAGTATGTAACTGGCAAAAGGAAGCATTACCCCATAAAGTATATATATTCTTGATCAGTATCAGCATCCGAGTCGATTGAGCCATTTTCGTCTGCTGTCCGTCCGTCCGTCCGTCTATATGAACGGGTCGATCTCAGCAATTATAAGAGCTAGAGACTATAAATTTGACAAGAAAATTCCTTTATACCACAATCAAATTTATTTTAAATTTTAAATAGCTCCCCCATTTCCATCGCAAAACGAAGAAAACCAATATTGGCCACATTTTTCAACGTAGACACCTCTAACTGATCAGATGCGTAAAGAATATTATAAAGAAGGAATGCTGAAAGTTTCATCAAGATCGGTTAATAAATAAGACAGATAATCAGAATAGAAATATAAGTATTTTTTCCATTGAATCGTTGGGCTTTACGGGCAGGCCATGTGTGCGAGCGAGACTGAGAACGACTGCAGTACATGCAGAAGTAAATGAAGCGACGTAATACTCAGCTTTTGTTCGAGTGTGTATACATATGCAAAATCTTCGTCCTATAAGTATGCAAAGACTTCATTTGCGAAATGAGAGTTTCAAAATATTATTTTTTAAATACTTGTTATGTACTTGCTTCTAGTAAATCAATGACTTATCAAAATACTTTTATTATGAACCCTTTACAGAGTATTATCCTGCCGGTTACGGTCGACTGTAGCCTTTTTACACTCTGTACAGGGATATATTAGTTTTGTGCAAAAAGTATGTAACTGGCAGAAGGAAGCATTACCCCATAAAGTATATATATTCTTGATCAGTATCAGCATCCGAGTCGATTGAGCCATTTTCGTCTGCTGTCCGTCCGTCCGTCCGTCTATATGAACGGGTCGAGCTCAGCAATTATAAGAGCTAGAGACTATAAATTTGACAAGAAAATTCCTTTATACCACAATCAAATTTATTTTAAATTTTAAATAGCTCCCCATTTCCATCGCAAAACGAAGAAAACCAATATTGGCCACATTTTTTAACGTAGACACCTCTAACAAATCAGATGCGTAAAGAATATTATAAAGAAGGAATGCTGAAAGTTTCATCAAGATCGGTTAATAAATAAGACAGATAATCAGAATAGAAATATAAGTATTTTTTCCATTGAATCGTTGGGCTTTACGGACAGGCCAAATGTGCGAGCGAGACTGAGAACGACTGCAGTACATGCAGAAGTAAATGAAGCGACGTAATACTCAGCTTTTGTTCGAGTGTGTATACATATGCAAAATCTTCGTCCTATAAGTATGCAAAGACTTCATTTGCGAAATGAGAGTTTCAAAATATTATTTTTTAAATACTTGTTATGTACTTGCTTCTAGTAAATCAATAGACTTATCAAAATACTTTTATTATAGAACCCTTTACAGAGTATTATCCTGCCGGTTACGGTCGACTGTAGCTTTTTACACTCTGTACAGGGATATATTAGTTTTGTGCAAAAAGTATGTAACGGGCAAAAGGAAGCATTACCCCATAAAGTATATATATTCTTGATCAGTATCAGCATCCGAGTCGATTGAGCCATTTTCGTCTGCTGTCCGTCCGTCCGTCCGTCTATATGAACGGGTCGAGCTCAGCAATTATAAGAGCTAGAGACTATAAATTTGACAAGAAAATTCCTTTATACCACAATCAAATTTATTTTAAATTTTAAATAGCTCCCCCATTTCCATCGCAAAACGAAGAAAACCAATATTGGCCACATTTTTCAACGTAGACACCTCTAACTGATCAGATGCGTAAAGAATATTATAAAGAAGGAATGCTGAAAGTTTCATCAAGATCGGTTAATAAATAAGACAGATAATCAGAATAGAAATATAAGTATTTTTTCCATTGAATCGTTGGGCTTTACGGGCAGGCCATGTGTGCGAGCGAGACTGAGAACGACTGCAGTACATGCAGAAGTAAATGAAGCGACGTAATACTCAGCTTTTGTTCGAGTGTGTATACATATGCAAAATCTTCGTCCTATAAGTATGCAAAGACTTCATTTGCGAAATGAGAGTTTCAAAATATTATTTTTTAAATACTTGTTATGTACTTGCTTCTAGTAAATCAATAGACTATCAAAAATTATTATAGAACCCTTTACAGAGTATTATCCTGCCGGTTACGGTCGACTGTAGCCTTTTACACTCTGTACAGGGATATATTAGTTTTGTGCAAAAAGTATGTAACTGGCAGAAGGAAGCATTACCCCATAAAGTATATATATTCTTGATCAGTATCAGCATCCGAGTCGATTGAGCCATTTTCGTCTGCTGTCCGTCCGTCCGTCCGTCTATATGAACGGGTCGATCTCAGCAATTATAAGAGCTAGAGACTATAAATTTGACAAGAAAATTCCTTTATACCACAATCAAATTTATTTTAAATTTTAAATAGCTCCCCATTTCCATCGCAAAACGAAGAAAACCAATATTGGCCACATTTTTTAACGTAGACACCTCTAACTGATCAGATGCGTAAAGAATATTATAAAGAAGGAATGCTGAAAGTTTCATCAAGATCGGTTAATAAATAAGACAGATAATCAGAATAGAAATATAAGTATTTTTTCCATTGAATCGTTGGGCTTTACGGACAGGCCAAATGTGCGAGCGAGACTGAGAACGACTGCAGTACATGCAGAAGTAAATGAAGCGACGTAATACTCAGCTTTTGTTCGAGTGTGTATACATATGCAAAATCTTCGTCCTATAAGTATGCAAAGACTTCATTTGCGAAATGAGAGTTTCAAAATATTATTTTTTAAATACTTGTTATGTACTTGCTTCTAGTAAATCAATAGACTTATCAAAATACTTTTATTATAGAACCCTTTACAGAGTATTATCCTGCCGGTTACGGTCGACTGTAGCCTTTTTACACTCTGTACAGGGATATATTAGTTTTGTGCAAAAAGTATGTAACTGGCAGAAGGAAGCATTACCCCATAAAGTATATATATTCTTGATCAGTATCAGCATCCGAGTCGATTGAGCCATTTTCGTCTGCTGTCCGTCCGTCCGTCCGTCTATATGAACGGGTCGAGCTCAGCAATTATAAGAGCTAGAGACTATAAATTTGACAAGAAAATTCCTTTATACCACAATCAAATTTATTTTAAATTTTAAATAGCTCCCCCATTTCCATCGCAAAACGAAGAAAACCAATATTGGCCACATTTTTCAACGTAGACACCTCTAACTGATCAGATGCGTAAAGAATATTATAAAGAAGGAATGCTGAAAGTTTCATCAAGATCGGTTAATAAATAAGACAGATAATCAGAATAGAAATATAAGTATTTTTTCCATTGAATCGTTGGGCTTTACGGGCAGGCCATGTGTGCGAGCGAGACTGAGAACGACTGCAGTACATGCAGAAGTAAATGAAGCGACGTAATACTCAGCTTTTGTTCGAGTGTGTATACATATGCAAAATCTTCGTCCTATAAGTATGCAAAGACTTCATTTGCGAAATGAGAGTTTCAAAATATTATTTTTTAAATACTTGTTATGTACTTGCTTCTAGTAAATCAATAGACTTATCAAAATACTTTTATTATAGAACCCTTTACAGAGTATTATCCTGCCGGTTACGGTCGACTGTAGCTTTTTACACTCTGAACAGGGATATATTAGTTTTGTGCAAAAAGTATGTAACTGGCAGAAGGAAGCATTACCCCATAAAGTATATATATTCTTGATCAGTATCAGCATCCGAGTCGATTGAGCCATTTTCGTCTGCTGTCCGTCCGTCCGTCCGTCTATATGAACGGGTCGAGCTCAGCAATTATAAGAGCTAGAGACTATAAATTTGACAAGAAAATTCCTTTATACCACAATCAAATTTATTTTAAATTTTAAATAGCTCCCCATTTCCATCGCAAAACGAAGAAAACCAATATTGGCCACATTTTTTAACGTAGACACCTCTAACTGATCAGATGCGTAAAGAATATTATAAAGAAGGAATGCTGAAAGTTTCATCAAGATCGGTTAATAAATAAGACAGATAATCAGAATAGAAATATAAGTATTTTTTCCATTGAATCGTTGGGCTTTACGGACAGGCCAAATGTGCGAGCGAGACTGAGAACGACTGCAGTACATGCAGAAGTAAATGAAGCGACGTAATACTCAGCTTTTGTTCGAGTGTGTATACATATGCAAAATCTTCGTCCTATAAGTATGCAAAGACTTCATTTGCGAAATGAGAGTTTCAAAATATTATTTTTTAAATACTTGTTATGTACTTGCTTCTAGTAAATCAATAGACTTATCAAAATACTTTTATTATAGAACCCTTTACAGAGTATTATCCTGCCGGTTACGGTCGACTGTAGCTTTTTACACTCTGTACAGGGATATATTAGTTTTGTGCAAAAAGTATGTAACGGGCAAAAGGAAGCATTACCCCATAAAGTATATATATTCTTGATCAGTATCAACATCCGAGTCGATTGAGCCATTTTCGTCTGCTGTCCGTCCGTCTGTCCGTCTATATGAACGGGTCGAGCTCAGCAATTATAAGAGCTAGAGACTATAAATTTGACAAGAAAATTCCTTTATACCACAATCAAATTTATTTTAAATTTTAAATAGCTCCCCCATTTCCATCGCAAAACGAAGAAAACCAATATTGGCCACATTTTTCAACGTAGACGCCTCTAACTGATCAGATGCGTAAAGAATATTATATAGAAGGAATGCTGAAAGTTTCATCAAGATCGGTTAATAAATAAGACAGATAATCAGAATAGAAATATAAGTATTTTTTCCATTGAATCGTTGGGCTTTACGGGCAGGCCATGTGTGCGAGCGAGACTGAGAACGACTGCAGTACATGCAGAAGTAAATGAAGCGACGTAATACTCAGCTTTTGTTCGAGTGTGTATACATATGCAAAATCTTCGTCCTATAAGTATGCAAAGACTTCATTTGCGAAATGAGAGTTTCAAAATATTATTTTTTAAATACTTGTTATGTACTTGCTTCTAGTAAATCAATAGCTTATCAAAAACTTTTATTATAGAACCCTTTACAGAGTATTATCCTGCCGGTTACGGTCGAGGCTTTTTACACTCTGTACAGGGATATATTAGTTTTGTGCAAAAAGTATGTAACTGGCAGAAGGAAGCATTACCCCATAAAGTATATATATTCTTGATCAGTATCAGCATCCGAGTCGATTGAGCCATTTTCGTCTGCTGTCCGTCCGTCCGTCCGTCCGTCTATATGAACGGGTCGAGCTCAGCAATTATAAGAGCTAGAGACTATAAATTTGACAAGAAAATTCCTTTATACCACAATCAAATTTATTTTAAATTTTAAATAGCTCCCCCATTTCCATCGCAAAACGAAGAAAACCAATATTGGCCACATTTTTCAACGTAGACGCCTCTAACTGATCAGATGCGTAAAGAATATTATATAGAAGGAATGCTGAAAGTTTCATCAAGATCGGTTAATAAATAAGACAGATAATCAGAATAGAAATATAAGTATTTTTTCCATTGAATCGTTGGGCTTTACGGGCAGGCCATGTGTGCGAGCGAGACTGAGAACGACTGCAGTACATGCAGAAGTAAATGAAGCGACGTAATACTCAGCTTTTGTTCGAGTGTGTATACATATGCAAAATCTTCGTCCTATAAGTATGCAAAGACTTCATTTGCGAAATGAGAGTTTCAAAATATTATTTTTTAAATACTTGTTATGTACTTGCTTAGAAACAATACACAAAAACAAGAACCCTTTACAGAGTATTATCCTGCCGGTTGCGGTCGACTGTAGCCTTTTTACACTCTGAACAGGGATATATTAGTTTTGTGCAAAAAGTATGTAACTGGCAGAAGGGAAGCATTACCCCATAAAGTATATATATTCTTGATCAGTAACAACATCCGAGTCGATTGAGCCATTTTCGTCTGCTGTCCGTCCGTCTGTCCGTCTATATGAACGGGTCGATCTCAGCAATTATAAGAGCTAGAGACTATAAATTTGACAAGAAAATTCCTTTATACCACAATCAAATTTATTTTAAATTTTAAATAGCTCCCCCATTTCTATCGCAAAACGAAGAAAACCAATATTGGCCACATTTTTCAACGTAGACGCCTCTAACTGATCAGATGCGTAAAGAATATTATATAGAAGGAATGCTGAAAGTTTCATCAAGATCGGTTAATAAATAAGACAGATAATCAGAATGGAAATATAAGTATTTTTTCCATTGAATCGTTGGGCTTTACGGGCAGGCCATGTGTGCGAGCGAGACTGAGAACGACTGCAGTACATGCAGAAGTAAATGAAGCGACGTAATACTCAGCTTTTGTTCGAGTGTGTATACATATGCAAAATCTTCGTCCTATAAGTCTGCAAAGACTTCATTTGCGAAATGAGAGTTTCAAAATATTATTTTTTAAATACTTGTTATGTACTTGCTTCTAGTAAATCAATAGACTGATCAAAATACTTTTATTATAGAACCCTTTACAGAGTATTATCCTGCCGGTTACGGTCGACTGTAGCTTTTACACTCTGTACAGGGATATATTAGTTTTGTGCAAAAAGTATGTAACTGGCAGAAGGAAGCATTACCCCATAAAGTATATATATTCTTGATCAGTATCAGCATCCGAGTCGATTGAGCCATTTTCGTCTGCTGTCCGTCCGTCCGTCCGTCTATATGAACGGGTCGATCTCAGCAATTATAAGAGCTAGAGACTATAAATTTGACAAGAAAATTCCTTTATACCACAATCAAATTTATTTTAAATTTTAAATAGCTCCCCCATTTCCATCGCAAAACGAAGAAAACCAATATTGGCCACATTTTTTAACGTAGACACCTCTAACTGATCAGATGCGTAAAGAATATTATAAAGAAGGAATGCTGAAAGTTTCATCAAGATCGGTTAATAAATAAGACAGATAATCAGAATAGAAATAGAAGTATTTTTTCCATTGAATCGTTGGGCTTTACGGACAGGCCAATGTGTGCGAGCGAGACTGAGAACGACTGCAGTACATGCAGAAGTAAATGAAGCGACGTAATACTCAGCTTTTGTTTGAGTGTGTATACATATGCAAAATCTTCGTCCTATAAGTGTGCAAAGACTTCATTTGCGAAATGAGAGTTTCAAAATATTATTTTTTAAATACTTGTTATGTACTTGCTTCTAGTAAATTAATAGACTTATCAAAAAATACTTTTATTATAGAACCCTTTACAGAGTATTATCCTGCCGGTTACGGTCGACTGTAGCTTTTTACACTCTGTACAGGGATACATTAGTTTTGTGCAAAATGTATGTAACGGGCAAAAGGAAGCATCACCCCATAAAGTATATATATTCTTGATCAGTAACAACATCCGAGTCGATTGAGCCATTTTCGTCTGCTGTCCGTCCGTCTGTCCGTCTATATGAACGGGTCGAGCTCAGCAATTATAAGAGCTAGAGACTATAAATTTGACAAGAAAATTCCTTTATACCACAATCAAATTTATTTTAAATTTTAAATAGCTCCCCCATTTCTATCCAAAACGAAGAAACCAATATTCCACTTTTTCAACGTAGACGCCTCTAACTGATCAGATGCGTAAAGAATATTATATAGAAGGAATGCTGAAAGTTTCATCAAGATCGGTTAATAAATAAGACAGATAATCAGAATGGAAATATAAGTATTTTTTCCATTGAATCGTTGGGCTTTACGGGCAGGCCATGTGTGCGAGCGAGACTGAGAACGACTGCAGTACATGCAGAAGTAAATGAAGCGACGTAATACTCAGCTTTTGTTCGAGTGTGTATACATATGCAAAATCTTCGTCCTATAAGTATGCAAAGACTTCATTTGCGAAATGAGAGTTTCAAAATATTATTTTTTAAATACTTGTTATGTACTTGCTTCTAGTAAATCAATAGACTTATCAAAATACTTTTATTATAGAACCCTTTACAGAGTATTATCCTGCCGGTTACGGTCGACTGTAGCCTTTACACTCTGTACAGGGATATATTAGTTTTGTGCAAAAAGTATGTAACTGGCAAAAGGAAGCATCACCCCATAAAGTATATATATTCTTGATCAGTAACAACATCCGAGTCGATTGAGCCATTTTCGTCTGCTGTCCGTCCGTCTGTCCGTCTATATGAACGGGTCGAGCTCAGCAATTATAAGAGCTAGAGACTATAAATTTGACAAGAAAATTCCTTTATACCACAATCAAATTTATTTTCAATTTTAAATAGCTCCCCCATTTCTATCGCAAAACGAAGAAAACCAATATTGGCCACATTTTTCAACATAGACGCCTCTAACTGATCAGATGCGTAAAGAATATTATATAGAAGGAATGCTGAAAGTTTCATCAAGATCGGTTAATAAATAAGACAGATAATCAGAATGGAAATATAAGTATTTTTTCCATTGAATCGTTGGGCTTTACGGGCAGGCCATGTGTGCGAGCGAGACTGAGAACGACTGCAGTACATGCAGAAGTAAATGAAGCGACGTAATACTCAGCTTTTGTTCGAGTGTGTATACATATGCAAAATCTTCGTCCTATAAGTATGCAAAGACTTCATTTGCGAAATGAGAGTTTCAAAATATTATTTTTTAAATACTTGTTATGTACTTGCTTTACAGAGTATTATCCTGCCGGTTGCGGTCGATTGTAGCCTTTTTACACTCTGAACAGGGATATATTAGTTTTGTGCAAAAAGTATGTAACTGGCAGAAGGAAGCATTACCCCATAAAGTATATATATTCTTGATCAGTAACAACATCCGAGTCGATTGAGCCATTTTCGTCTGCTGTCCGTCCGTCTGTCCGTCTATATGAACGGGTCGATCTCAGCAATTATAAGAGCTAGAGACTATACATTTGACAAGAAAATTCCTTTATACCACAATCAAATTTATTTTAAATTTTAAATAGCTCCCCCCATTTCTATCGCAAAACGAAGAAAACCAATATTGGCCACATTTTTCAACATAGACGCCTCTAACTGATCAGATGCGTAAAGAATATTATATAGAAGGAATGCTGAAAGTTTCATCAAGATCGGTTAATAAATAAGACAGATAATCAGAATAGAAATATAAGTATTTTTTCCATTGAATCGTTGGGCTTTACGGGCAGGCCATGTGTGCGAGCGAGACTGAGAACGACTGCAGTACATGCAGAAGTAAATGAAGCGACGTAATACTCAGCTTTTGTTCGAGTGTGTATACATATGCAAAATCTTCGTCCTATAAGTATGCAAAGACTTCATTTGCGAAATGAGAGTTTCAAAATATTATTTTTTAAATACTTGTTATGTACTTGCTTCTAGTAAATCAATAGACTGATCAAAATACTTTTATTATAGAACCCTTTACAGAGTATTATCCTGCCGGTTACGGTCGACTGTAGCTTTTTACACTCTGTACAGGGATATATTAGTTTTGTGCAAAAAGTATGTAACGGGCAAAAGGAAGCATCACCCCATAAAGTATATATATTCTTGATCAGTAACAACATCCGAGTCGATTGAGCCATTTTCGTCTGCTGTCCGTCCGTCTGTCCGTCTATATGAACGGGTCGAGCTCAGCAATTATAAGAGCTAGAGACTATAAATTTGACAAGAAAATTCCTTTATACCACAATCAAATTTATTTTCAATTTTAAATAGCTCCCCCATTTCTATCGCAAAACGAAGAAAACCAATATTGGCCACATTTTTCAACGTAGACGCCTCTAACTGATCAGATGCGTAAAGAATATTATATAGAAGGAATGCTGAAAGTTTCATCAAGATCGGTTAATAAATAAGACAGATAATCAGAATGGAAATATAAGTATTTTTTCCATTGAATCGTTGGGCTTTACGGGCAGGCCATGTGTGCGAGCGAGACTGAGAACGACTGCAGTACATGCAGAAGTAAATGAAGCGACGTAATACTCAGCTTTTGTTCGAGTGTGTATACATATGCAAAATCTTCGTCCTATAAGTATGCAAAGACTTCATTTGCGAAATGAGAGTTTCAAAATATTATTTTTTAAATACTTGTTATGTACTTGCTTCTAGTAAATCAATAGAGTGATCAAAATACTTTTATTATAGAACCCTTTACAGAGTATTATCCTGCCGGTTGCGGTCGACTGTAGCCTTTTTACACTCTGCACAGGGATATATTAGTTTTGTGCAAAATGTATGTAACGGGCAAAAGGAAGCATCACCCCATAAAGTATATATATTCTTGATCAGTAACAACATCCGAGTCGATTGAGCCATTTTCGTCTGCTGTCCGTCCGTCTGTCCGTCTATATGAACGGGTCGAGCTCAGCAATTATAAGAGCTAGAGACTATAAATTTGACAAGAAAATTCCTTTATACCACAATCAAATTTATTTTCAATTTTAAATAGCTCCCCCATTTCTATCGCAAAACGAAGAAAACCAATATTGGCCACATTTTTCAACGTAGACGCCTCTAACTGATCAGATGCGTAAAGAATATTATATAGAAGGAATGCTGAAAGTTTCATCAAGATCGGTTAATAAATAAGACAGATAATCAGAATGGAAATATAAGTATTTTTTCCATTGAATCGTTGGGCTTTACGGGCAGGCCATGTGTGCGAGCGAGACTGAGAACGACTGCAGTACATGCAGAAGTAAATGAAGCGACGTAATACTCAGCTTTTGTTCGAGTGTGTATACATATGCAAAATCTTCGTCCTATAAGTATGCAAAGACTTCATTTGCGAAATGAGAGTTTCAAAATATTATTTTTTAAATACTTGTTATGTACTTGCTTAATACAGAGTATTATCCTGCCGGTTGCGGTCGATTGTAGCCTTTTTACACTCTGAACAGGGATATATTAGTTTTGTGCAAAAAGTATGTAACTGGCAGAAGGAAGCATTACCCCATAAAGTATATATATTCTTGATCAGTAACAACATCCGAGTCGATTGAGCCATTTTCGTCTGCTGTCCGTCCGTCTGTCCGTCTATATGAACGGGTCGATCTCAGCAATTATAAGAGCTAGAGACTATAAATTTGACAAGAAAATTCCTTTATACCACAATCAAATTTATTTTAAATTTTAAATAGCTCCCCCATTTCCATCGCAAAACGAAGAAAACCAATATTGGCCACATTTTTCAACGTAGACGCCTCTAACTGATCAGATGCGTAAAGAATATTATATAGAAGGAATGCTGAAAGTTTCATCAAGATCGGTTAATAAATAAGACAGATAATCAGAATGGAAATATAAGTATTTTTTCCATTGAATCGTTGGGCTTTACGGGCAGGCCATGTGTGCGAGCGAGACTGAGAACGACTGCAGTACATGCAGAAGTAAATGAAGCGACGTAATACTCAGCTTTTGTTCGAGTGTGTATACATATGCAAAATCTTCGTCCTATAAGTATGCAAAGACTTCATTTGCGAAATGAGAGTTTCAAAATATTATTTTTTAAATACTTGTTATGTACTTGCTTCTAGTAAATCAATAGACTGATCAAAATCTTTTATTATAGAACACCTTTACAGAGTATTATCCTGCCGGTTACGGTCGACTGTAGCCTTTTTACACTCTGTACAGGGATATATTAGTTTTGTGCAAAATGTATGTAACGGGCAAAAGGAAGCATCACCCCATAAAGTATATATATTCTTGATCAGTAACAACATCCGAGTCGATTGAGCCATTTTCGTCTGCTGTCCGTCCGTCTGTCCGTCTATATGAACGGGTCGAGCTCAGCAATTATAAGAGCTAGAGACTATAAATTTGACAAGAAAATTCCTTTATACCACAATCAAATTTATTTTCAATTTTAAATAGCTCCCCCATTTCTATCGCAAAACGAAGAAAACCAATATTGGCCACATTTTTCAACATAGACGCCTCTAACTGATCAGATGCGTAAAGAATATTATATAGAAGGAATGCTGAAAGTTTCATCAAGATCGGTTAATAAATAAGACAGATAATCAGAATGGAAATATAAGTATTTTTTCCATTGAATCGTTGGGCTTTACGGGCAGGCCATGTGTGCGAGCGAGACTGAGAACGACTGCAGTACATGCAGAAGTAAATGAAGCGACGTAATACTCAGCTTTTGTTCGAGTGTGTATACATATGCAAAATCTTCGTCCTATAAGTATGCAAAGACTTCATTTGCGAAATGAGAGTTTCAAAATATTATTTTTTAAATACTTGTTATGTACTTGCTTTACAGAGTATTATCCTGCCGGTTGCGGTCGATTGTAGCCTTTTTACACTCTGAACAGGGATATATTAGTTTTGTGCAAAAAGTATGTAACTGGCAGAAGGAAGCATTACCCCATAAAGTATATATATTCTTGATCAGTATCAACATCCGAGTCGATTGAGCCATTTTCGTCTGCTGTCCGTCCGTCCGTCCGTCTATATGAACGGGTCGATCTCAGCAATTATAAGAGCTAGAGACTATAAATTTGACAAGAAAATTCCTTTATACCACAATCAAATTTATTTTCAATTTTAAATAGCTCCCCCATTTCTATCGCAAAACGAAGAAAACCAATATTGGCCACATTTTTCAACGTAGACGCCTCTAACTGATCAGATGCGTAAAGAATATTATATAGAAGGAATGCTGAAAGTTTCATCAAGATCGGTTAATAAATAAGACAGATAATCAGAATAGAAATATAAGTATTTTTTCCATTGAATCGTTGGGCTTTACGGGCAGGCCATGTGTGCGAGCGAGACTGAGAACGACTGCAGTACATGCAGAAGTAAATGAAGCGACGTAATACTCAGCTTTTGTTCGAGTGTGTATACATATGCAAAATCTTCGTCCTATAAGTATGCAAAGACTTCATTTGCGAAATGAGAGTTTCAAAATATTATTTTTTAAATACTTGTTATGTACTTGCTTCTAGTAAATCAATAGACTGATCAAAATACTTTTATTATAGAACACTTTACAGAGTATTATCCTGCCGGTTACGGTCGACTGTAGCTTTTTACACTCTGTACAGGGATATATTAGTTTTGTGCAAAAAGTATGTAACTGGCAGAAGGAAGCATTACCCCATAAAGTATATATATTCTTGATCAGTATCAGCATCCGAGTCGATTGCGCCATTTTCGTCTGCTGTCCGTCCGTCCGTCCGTCTATATGAACGGGTCGATCTCAGCAATTATAAGAGCTAGAGACTATAAATTTGACAAGAAAATTCCTTTATACCACAATCAAATTTATTTTAAATTTTAAATAGCTCCCCCATTTCTATCGCAAAACGAAGAAAACCAATATTGGCCACATTTTTCAACGTAGACGCCTCTAACTGATCAGATGCGTAAAGAATATTATATAGAAGGAATGCTGAAAGTTTCATCAAGATCGGTTAATAAATAAGACAGATAATCAGAATGGAAATATAAGTATTTTTTCCATTGAATCGTTGGGCTTTACGGGCAGGCCATGTGTGCGAGCGAGACTGAGAACGACTGCAGTATATGCAGAAGTAAATGAAGCGACGTAATACTCAGCTTTTGTTCGAGTGTGTATACATATGCAAAATCTTCGTCCTATAAGTCTGCAAAGACTTCATTTGCGAAATGAGAGTTTCAAAATATTATTTTTTAAATACTTGTTATGTACTTGCTTCTAGTAAATCAATAGACTTATCAAAATACTTTTATTATAGAACCCTTTACAGAGTATTATCCTGCCGGTTACGGTCGACTGTAGCTTTTTACACTCTGTACAGGGATATATTAGTTTTGTGCAAAATGTATGTAACGGGCAAAAGGAAGCATCACCCCATAAAGTATATATATTCTTGATCAGTAACAACATCCGAGTCGATTGAGCCATTTTCGTCTGCTGTCCGTCC
This sequence comes from Drosophila funebris, assembly GCA_018901825.1. Classification (NCBI taxonomy): domain Eukaryota; kingdom Metazoa; phylum Arthropoda; class Insecta; order Diptera; family Drosophilidae; genus Drosophila; species Drosophila funebris. The sequence goes on along the minus strand of JAEIFK010000486.1, from coordinate 12,407 downwards.
GTCTGTCCGTCTATATGAACGGGTCGAGCTCAGCAATTATAAGAGCTAGAGACTATAAATTTGACAAGAAAATTCCTTTATACCACAATCAAATTTATTTTCAATTTTAAATAGCTCCCCCATTTCTATCGCAAAACGAAGAAAACCAATATTGGCCACATTTTTCAACATAGACGCCTCTAACTGATCAGATGCGTAAAGAATATTATATAGAAGGAATGCTGAAAGTTTCATCAAGATCGGTTAATAAATAAGACAGATAATCAGAATGGAAATATAAGTATTTTTTCCATTGAATCGTTGGGCTTTACGGGCAGGCCATGTGTGCGAGCGAGACTGAGAACGACTGCAGTACATGCAGAAGTAAATGAAGCGACGTAATACTCAGCTTTTGTTCGAGTGTGTATACATATGCAAAATCTTCGTCCTATAAGTATGCAAAGACTTCATTTGCGAAATGAGAGTTTCAAAATATTATTTTTTAAATACTTGTTATGTACTTGCTTCTAGTAAATCAATAGACTTATCAAAATACTTTTATTATAGAACCCTTTACAGAGTATTATCCTGCCGGTGACGGTCGACTGTAGCTTTTTACACTCTGTACAGGGATATATTAGTTTTGTGCAAAATGTATGTAACGGGCAAAAGGAAGCATCACCCCATAAAGTATATATATTCTTGATCAGTATCAACATCCGAGTCGATTGAGCCATTTTCGTCTGCTGTCCGTCCGTCTGTCCGTCTATATGAACGGGTCGATCTCAGCAATTATAAGAGCTAGAGACTATAAATTTGACAAGAAAATTCCTTTATACCACAATCAAATTTATTTTCAATTTTAAATAGCTCCCCCATTTCTATCGCAAAACGAAGAAAACCAATATTGGCCACATTTTTCAACGTAGACGCCTCTAACTGATCAGATGCGTAAAGAATATTATATAGAAGGAATGCTGAAAGTTTCATCAAGATCGGTTAATAAATAAGACAGATAATCAGAATGGAAATATAAGTATTTTTTCCATTGAATCGTTGGGCTTTACGGGCAGGCCATGTGTGCGAGCGAGACTGAGAACGACTGCAGTATATGCAGAAGTAAATGAAGCGACGTAATACTCAGCTTTTGTTCGAGTGTGTATACATATGCAAAATCTTCGTCCTATAAGTCTGCAAAGACTTCATTTGCGAAATGAGAGTTTCAAAATATTATTTTTTAAATACTTGTTATGTACTTGCTTCTAGTAAATCAATAGACTTATCAAAATACTTTTATTATAGAACCCTTTACAGAGTATTATCCTGCCGGTGACGGTCGACTGCAGCTTTTTACACTCTGTACAGGGATATATTCGTTTTGTGCAAAATGTATGTAACGGGCAAAAGGAAGCATCACCCCATAAAGTATATATATTCTTGATCAGTATCAACATCCGAGTCGTTTGAGCCATTTTCGTCTGCTGTCCGTCCGTCTGTCCGTCTATATGAACGGGTCGATCTCAGCAATTATAAGAGCTAGAGACTATAAATTTGACAAGAAAATTCCTTTATACCACAATCAAATTTATTTTCAATTTTAAATAGCTCCCCCATTTCTATCGCAAAACGAAGAAAACCAATATTGGCCACATTTTTCAACATAGACGCCTCTAACTGATCAGATGCGTAAAGAATATTATATAGAAGGAATGCTGAAAGTTTCATCAAGATCGGTTAATAAATAAGACAGATAATCAGAATGGAAATATAAGTATTTTTTCCATTGAATCGTTGGGCTTTACGGGCAGGCCATGTGTGCGAGCGAGACTGAGAACGACTGCAGTACATGCAGAAGTAAATGAAGCGACGTAATACTCAGCTTTTGTTCGAGTGTGTATACATATGCAAAATCTTCGTCCTATAAGTATGCAAAGACTTCATTTGCGAAATGAGAGTTTCAAAATATTATTTTTTAAATACTTGTTATGTACTTGCTTCTAGTAAACAGAGTATTATCCTTTATGACCGAGTTGCGGTCGATTGTAGCCTTTTTACACTCTGAACAGGGATATATTAGTTTTGTGCAAAAAGTATGTAACTGGCAGAAGGAAGCATTACCCCATAAAGTATATATATTCTTGATCAGTATCAGCATCCGAGTCGATTGAGCCATTTTCGTCTGCTGTCCGTCCGTCCGTCCGTCTATATGAACGGGTCGATCTCAGCAATTATAAGAGCTAGAGACTATAAATTTGACAAGAAAATTCCTTTATACCACAATCAAATTTATTTTCAATTTTAAATAGCTCCCCCATTTCTATCGCAAAACGAAGAAAACCAATATTGGCCACATTTTTCAACGTAGACGCCTCTAACTGATCAGATGCGTAAAGAATATTATATAGAAGGAATGCTGAAAGTTTCATCAAGATCGGTTAATAAATAAGACAGATAATCAGAATGGAAATATAAGTATTTTTTCCATTGAATCGTTGGGCTTTACGGGCAGGCCATGTGTGCGAGCGAGACTGAGAACGACTGCAGTACATGCAGAAGTAAATGAAGCGACGTAATACTCAGCTTTTGTTCGAGTGTGTATACATATGCAAAATCTTCGTCCTATAAGTATGCAAAGACTTCATTTGCGAAATGAGAGTTTCAAAATATTATTTTTTTAATACTTGTTATGTACTTGCTTTACAGAGTATTATCCTGCCGGTTGCGGTCGATTGTAGCCTTTTTACACTCTGAACAGGGATATATTAGTTTTGTGCAAAAAGTATGTAACTGGCAGAAGGAAGCATTACCCCATAAAGTATATATATTCTTGATCAGTATCAGCATCCGAGTCGATTGCGCCATTTTCGTCTGCTGTCCGTCCGTCCGTCCGTCTATATGAACGGGTCGATCTCAGCAATTATAAGAGCTAGAGACTATAAATTTGACAAGAAAATTCCTTTATACCACAATCAAATTTATTTTAAATTTTAAATAGCTCCCCCATTTCTATCGCAAAACGAAGAAAACCAATATTGGCCACATTTTTCAACGTAGACGCCTCTAACTGATCAGATGCGTAAAGAATATTATATAGAAGGAATGATGAAAGTTTCATCAAGATCGGTTAATAAATAAGACAGATAATCAGAATGGAAATATAAGTATTTTTTCCATTGAATCGTTGGGCTTTACAGGCAGGCCATGTGTGCGAGCGAGACTGAGAACGACTGCAGTATATTCAGAAGTAAATGAAGCGACGTAATACTCAGCTTTTGTTCGAGTGTGTATACATATGCAAAATCTTCGTCCTATAAGTCTGCAAAGACTTCATTTGCGAAATGAGAGTTTCAAAATATTATTTTTTAAATACTTGTTATGTACTTGCTTCTAGTAAATCAATAGACTTATCAAAATACTTTTATTATAGAACCCTTTACAGAGTATTATCCTGCCGGTGACGGTCGACTGCAGCTTTTTACACTCTGTACAGGGATATATTCGTTTTGTGCAAAATGTATGTAACGGGCAAAAGGAAGCATCACCCCATAAAGTATATATATTCTTGATCAGTATCAACATCCGAGTCGTTTGAGCCATTTTCGTCTGCTGTCCGTCCGTCTGTCCGTCTATATGAACGGGTCGATCTCAGCAATTATAAGAGCTAGAGACTATACATTTGACAAGAAAATTCCTTTATACCACAATCAAATTTATTTTAAATTTTAAATAGCTCCCCCATTTCCATCGCAAAACGAAGAAAACCAATATTGGCCACATTTTTCAACGTAGACGCCTCTAACTGATCAGATGCGTAAAGAATATTATATAGAAGGAATGCTGAAAGTTTCATCAAGATCGGTTAATAAATAAGACAGATAATCAGAATAGAAATATAAGTATTTTTTCCATTGAATCGTTGGGCTTTACGGGCAGGCCATGTGTGCGAGCGAGACTGAGAACGACTGCAGTACATGCAGAAGTAAATGAAGCGACGTAATACTCAGCTTTTGTTCGAGTGTGTATACATATGCAAAATCTTCGTCCTATAAGTATGCAAAGACTTCATTTGCGAAATGAGAGTTTCAAAATATTATTTTTTAAATACTTGTTATGTACTTGCTTCTAGTAAATCAATAGACTTATCAAAATACTTTTATTATAGAACCCTTTACAGAGTATTATCCTGCCGGTTACGGTCGACTGTAGCTTTTTACACTCTGTACAGGGATATATTAGTTTTGTGCAAAATGTATGTAACGGGCAAAAGGAAGCATCACCCCATAAAGTATATATATTCTTGATCAGTATCAACATCCGAGTCGATTGAGCCATTTTCGTCTGCTGTCCGTCCGTCTGTCCGTCTATATGAACGGGTCGAGCTCAGCAATTATAAGAGCTAGAGACTATAAATTTGACAAGAAAATTCCTTTATACCACAATCAAATTTATTTTCAATTTTAAATAGCTCCCCCATTTCTATCGCAAAACGAAGAAAACCAATATTGGCCACATTTTTCAGCATAGACGCCTCTAACTGATCAGATGCGTAAAGAATATTATATAGAAGGAATGCTGAAAGTTTCATCAAGATCGGTTAATAAATAAGACAGATAATCAGAATGGAAATATAAGTATTTTTTCCATTGAATCGTTGGGCTTTACGGGCAGGCCATGTGTGCGAGCGAGACTGAGAACGACTGCAGTACATGCAGAAGTAAATGAAGCGACGTAATACTCAGCTTTTGTTCGAGTGTGTATACATATGCAAAATCTTCGTCCTATAAGTATGCAAAGACTTCATTTGCGAAATGAGAGTTTCAAAATATTATTTTTTAAATACTTGTTATGTACTTGCTTTACAGAGTATTATCCTGCCGGTTGCGGTCGATTGTAGCCTTTTTACACTCTGAACAGGGATATATTAGTTTTGTGCAAAAAGTATGTAACTGGCAGAAGGAAGCATTACCCCATAAAGTATATATATTCTTGATCAGTATCAGCATCCGAGTCGATTGCGCCATTTTCGTCTGCTGTCCGTCCGTCCGTCCGTCTATATGAACGGGTCGATCTCAGCAATTATAAGAGCTAGAGACTATAAATTTGACAAGAAAATTCCTTTATACCACAATCAAATTTATTTTCAATTTTAAATAGCTCCCCCATTTCTATCGCAAAACGAAGAAAACCAATATTGGCCACATTTTTCAACGTAGACGCCTCTAACTGATCAGATGCGTAAAGAATATTATATAGAAGGAATGCTGAAAGTTTCATCAAGATCGGTTAATAAATAAGACAGATAATCAGAATGGAAATATAAGTATTTTTTCCATTGAATCGTTGGGCTTTACGGGCAGGCCATGTGTGCGAGCGAGACTGAGAACGACTGCAGTACATGCAGAAGTAAATGAAGCGACGTAATACTCAGCTTTTGTTCGAGTGTGTATACATATGCAAAATCTTCGTCCTATAAGTATGCAAAGACTTCATTTGCGAAATGAGAGTTTCAAAATATTATTTTTTAAATACTTGTTATGTACTTGCTTAAAAACCCTACAGAGTATTATCCTGCCGGTTGCGGTCGATTGTAGCCTTTTTACACTCTGAACAGGGATATATTAGTTTTGTGCAAAAAGTATGTAACTGGCAGAAGGAAGCATTACCCCATAAAGTATATATATTCTTGATCAGTATCAGCATCCGAGTCGATTGCGCCATTTTCGTCTGCTGTCCGTCCGTCCGTCCGTCTATATGAACGGGTCGATCTCAGCAATTATAAGAGCTAGAGACTATAAATTTGACAAGAAAATTCCTTTATACCACAATCAAATTTATTTTCAATTTTAAATAGCTCCCCCATTTCTATCGCAAAACGAAGAAAACCAATATTGGCCACATTTTTCAACGTAGACGCCTCTAACTGATCAGATGCGTAAAGAATATTATATAGAAGGAATGCTGAAAGTTTCATCAAGATCGGTTAATAAATAAGACAGATAATCAGAATGGAAATATAAGTATTTTTTCCATTGAATCGTTGGGCTTTACGGGCAGGCCATGTGTGCGAGCGAGACTGAGAACGACTGCAGTATATGCAGAAGTAAATGAAGCGACGTAATACTCAGCTTTTGTTCGAGTGTGTATACATATGCAAAATCTTCGTCCTATAAGTCTGCAAAGACTTCATTTGCGAAATGAGAGTTTCAAAATATTATTTTTTAAATACTTGTTATGTACTTGCTTCTAGTAAATCAATAGACTTATCAAAATACTTTTATTATAGAACCCTTTACAGAGTATTATCCTGCCGGTGACGGTCGACTGCAGCTTTTTACACTCTGTACAGGGATATATTCGTTTTGTGCAAAATGTATGTAACGGGCAAAAGGAAGCATCACCCCATAAAGTATATATATTCTTGATCAGTATCAACATCCGAGTCGTTTGAGCCATTTTCGTCTGCTGTCCGTCCGTCTGTCCGTCTATATGAACGGGTCGATCTCAGCAATTATAAGAGCTAGAGACTATACAATTTGACAAGAAAATTCCTTTATACCACAATCAAATTTATTTTAAATTTTAAATAGCTCCCCCATTTCCATCGCAAAACGAAGAAAACCAATATTGGCCACATTTTTCAACGTAGACGCCTCTAACTGATCAGATGCGTAAAGAATATTATATAGAAGGAATGCTGAAAGTTTCATCAAGATCGGTTAATAAATAAGACAGATAATCAGAATGGAAATATAAGTATTTTTTCCATTGAATCGTTGGGCTTTACGGGCAGGCCATGTGTGCGAGCGAGACTGAGAACGACTGCAGTACATGCAGAAGTAAATGAAGCGACGTAATACTCAGCTTTTGTTCGAGTGTGTATACATATGCAAAATCTTCGTCCTATAAGTATGCAAAGACTTCATTTGCGAAATGAGAGTTTCAAAATATTATTTTTTAAATACTTGTTATGTACTTGCTTCTAGTAAATCAATAGACTTATCAAAATACTTTTATTATAGAACCCTTTACAGAGTATTATCCTGCCGGTGACGGTCGACTGCAGCTTTTTACACTCTGTACAGGGATATATTCGTTTTGTGCAAAATGTATGTAACGGGCAAAAGGAAGCATCACCCCATAAAGTATATATATTCTTGATCAGTATCAACATCCGAGTCGTTTGAGCCATTTTCGTCTGCTGTCCGTCCGTCTGTCCGTCTATATGAACGGGTCGATCTCAGCAATTATAAGAGCTAGAGACTATACATTTGACAAGAAAATTCCTTTATACCACAATCAAATTTATTTTAAATTTTAAATAGCTCCCCCATTTCCATCGCAAAACGAAGAAAACCAATATTGGCCACATTTTTCAACGTAGACGCCTCTAACTGATCAGATGCGTAAAGAATATTATATAGAAGGAATGCTGAAAGTTTCATCAAGATCGGTTAATAAATAAGACAGATAATCAGAATGGAAATATAAGTATTTTTTCCATTGAATCGTTGGGCTTTACGGGCAGGCCATGTGTGCGAGCGAGACTGAGAACGACTGCAGTACATGCAGAAGTAAATGAAGCGACGTAATACTCAGCTTTTGTTCGAGTGTGTATACATATGCAAAATCTTCGTCCTATAAGTATGCAAAGACTTCATTTGCGAAATGAGAGTTTCAAAATATTATTTTTTAAATACTTGTTATGTACTTGCTTCTAGTAAATCAATAGACTTATCAAAATACTTTTATTATAGAACCCTTTACAGAGTATTATCCTGCCGGTTACGGTCGACTGTAGCTTTTTACACTCTGTACAGGGATATATTAGTTTTGTGCAAAATGTATGTAACGGGCAAAAGGAAGCATCACCCCATAAAGTATATATATTCTTGATCAGTATCAACATCCGAGTCGATTGAGCCATTTTCGTCTGCTGTCCGTCCGTCTGTCCGTCTATATGAACGGGTCGATCTCAGCAATTATAAGAGCTAGAGACTATAAATTTGACAAGAAAATTCCTTTATACCACAATCAAATTTATTTTAAATTTTAAATAGCTCCCCCATTTCTATCGCAAAACGAAGAAAACCAATATTGGCCACATTTTTCAACGTAGACGCCTCTAACTGATCAGATGCGTAAAGAATATTATATAGAAGGAATGCTGAAAGTTTCATCAAGATCGGTTAATAAATAAGACAGATAATCAGAATGGAAATATAAGTATTTTTTCCATTGAATCGTTGGGCTTTACGGGCAGGCCATGTGTGCGAGCGAGACTGAGAACGACTGCAGTACATGCAGAAGTAAATGAAGCGACGTAATACTCAGCTTTTGTTCGAGTGTGTATACATATGCAAAATCTTCGTCCTATAAGTATGCAAAGACTTCATTTGCGAAATGAGAGTTTCAAAATATTATTTTTTAAATACTTGTTATGTACTTGCTTAAAAAAAATTATAAAAATTTTTTTATTATAAACCCTTTACAGAGTATTATCCTGCCGGTTGCGGTCGATTGTAGCCTTTTTACACTCTGAACAGGGATATATTAGTTTTGTGCAAAAAGTATGTAACTGGCAAAAGGAAGCATTACCCCATAAAGTATATATATTCTTGATCAGTATCAACATCCGAGTCGATTGAGCCATTTTCGTCTGCTGTCCGTCCGTCCGTCCGTCTATATGAACGGGTCGATCTCAGCAATTATAAGAGCTAGAGACTATAAATTTGACAAGAAAATTCCTTTATACCACAATCAAATTTATTTTCAATTTTAAATAGCTCCCCCATTTCTATCGCAAAACGAAGAAAACCAATATTGGCCACATTTTTCAACATAGACGCCTCTAACTGATCAGATGCGTAAAGAATATTATATAGAAGGAATGCTGAAAGTTTCATCAAGATCGGTTAATAAATAAGACAGATAATCAGAATGGAAATATAAGTATTTTTTCCATTGAATCGTTGGGCTTTACGGGCAGGCCATGTGTGCGAGCGAGACTGAGAACGACTGCAGTACATGCAGAAGTAAATGAAGCGACGTAATACTCAGCTTTTGTTCGAGTGTGTATACATATGCAAAATCTTCGTCCTATAAGTATGCAAAGACTTCATTTGCGAAATGAGAGTTTCAAAATATTATTTTTTAAATACTTGTTATGTACTTGCTTTACAGAGTATTATCCTGCCGGTTGCGGTCGATTGTAGCCTTTTTACACTCTGAACAGGGATATATTAGTTTTGTGCAAAAAGTATGTAACTGGCAGAAGGAAGCATTACCCCATAAAGTATATATATTCTTGATCAGTAACAACATCCGAGTCGATTGAGCCATTTTCGTCTGCTGTCCGTCCGTCTGTCCGTCTATATGAACGGGTCGATCTCAGCAATTATAAGAGCTAGAGACTATACATTTGACAAGAAAATTCCTTTATACCACAATCAAATTTATTTTCAATTTTAAATAGCTCCCCCATTTCCATCGCAAAACGAAGAAAACCAATATTGGCCACATTTTTCAACGTAGACGCCTCTAACTGATCAGATGCGTAAAGAATATTATATAGAAGGAATGCTGAAAGTTTCATCAAGATCGGTTAATAAATAAGACAGATAATCAGAATGGAAATATAAGTATTTTTTCCATTGAATCGTTGGGCTTTACGGGCAGGCCATGTGTGCGAGCGAGACTGAGAACGACTGCAGTACATGCAGAAGTAAATGAAGCGACGTAATACTCAGCTTTTGTTCGAGTGTGTATACATATGCAAAATCTTCGTCCTATAAGTATGCAAAGACTTCATTTGCGAAATGAGAGTTTCAAAATATTATTTTTTAAATACTTGTTATGTACTTGCTTCTAGTAAATCAATAGATGATCAAAATACTTTTATTATAGAACCCTTTACAGAGTATTATCCTGCCGGTTACGGTCGACTGTAGCTTTTTACACTCTGAACAGGGATATATTAGTTTTGTGCAAAATGTATGTAACGGGCAAAAGGAAGCATCACCCCATAAAGTATATATATTCTTGATCAGTAACAACATCCGAGTCGATTGAGCCATTTTCGTCTGCTGTCCGTCCGTCTGTCCGTCTATATGAACGGGTCGAGCTCAGCAATTATAAGAGCTAGAGACTATAAATTTGACAAGAAAATTCCTTTATACCACAATCAAATTTATTTTCAATTTTAAATAGCTCCCCCATTTCTATCGCAAAACGAAGAAAACCAATATTGGCCACATTTTTCAACGTAGACGCCTCTAACTGATCAGATGCGTAAAGAATATTATATAGAAGGAATGCTGAAAGTTTCATCAAGATCGGTTAATAAATAAGACAGATAATCAGAATGGAAATATAAGTATTTTTTCCATTGAATCGTTGGGCTTTACGGGCAGGCCATGTGTGCGAGCGAGACTGAGAACGACTGCAGTACATGCAGAAGTAAATGAAGCGACGTAATACTCAGCTTTTGTTCGAGTGTGTATACATATGCAAAATCTTCGTCCTATAAGTCTGCAAAGACTTCATTTGCGAAATGAGAGTTTCAAAATATTATTTTTTAAATACTTGTTATGTACTTGCTTCTAGTAAATCAATAGACTTATCAAAATACTTTTATTATAGAACCCTTTACAGAGTATTATCCTGCCGGTGACGGTCGACTGTAGCTTTTTACACTCTGTACAGGGATATATTAGTTTTGTGCAAAATGTATGTAACGGGCAAAAGGAAGCATCACCCCATAAAGTATATATATTCTTGATCAGTATCAACATCCGAGTCGTTTGAGCCATTTTCGTCTGCTGTCCGTCCGTCTGTCCGTCTATATGAACGGGTCGATCTCAGCAATTATAAGAGCTAGAGACTATACATTTGACAAGAAAATTCCTTTATACCACAATCAAATTTATTTTAAATTTTAAATAGCTCCCCCCATTTCCATCGCAAAACGAAGAAAACCAATATTGGCCACATTTTTTCAACGTAGACGCCTCTAACTGATCAGATGCGTAAAGAATATTATATAGAAGGAATGCTGAAAGTTTCATCAAGATCGGTTAATAAATAAGACAGATAATCAGAATGGAAATATAAGTATTTTTTCCATTGAATCGTTGGGCTTTACGGGCAGGCCATGTGTGCGAGCGAGACTGAGAACGACTGCAGTACATGCAGAAGTAAATGAAGCGACGTAATACTCAGCTTTTGTTCGAGTGTGTATACATATGCAAAATCTTCGTCCTATAAGTATGCAAAGACTTCATTTGCGAAATGAGAGTTTCAAAATATTATTTTTTAAATACTTGTTATGTACTTGCTTTAACAATAGTTATCATACCTTATTGCCGGTCGAGGACTGCAGCCTTTTTACACTCTGTACAGGGATATATTAGTTTTGTGCAAAAAGTATGTAACGGGCAAAAGGAAGCATCACCCCATAAAGTATATATATTCTTGATCAGTATCAACATCCGAGTCGATTGAGCCATTTTCGTCTGCTGTCCGTCCGTCTGTCCGTCTATATGAACGGGTCGATCTCAGCAATTATAAGAGCTAGAGACTATACATTTGACAAGAAAATTCCTTTATACCACAATCAAATTTATTTTAAATTTTAAATAGCTCCCCCATTTCCATCGCAAAACGAAGAAAACCAATATTGGCCACATTTTTCAACGTAGACGCCTCTAACTGATCAGATGCGTAAAGAATATTATATAGAAGGAATGCTGAAAGTTTCATCAAGATCGGTTAATAAATAAGACAGATAATCAGAATGGAAATATAAGTATTTTTTCCATTGAATCGTTGGGCTTTACGGGCAGGCCATGTGTGCGAGCGAGACTGAGAACGACTGCAGTACATGCAGAAGTAAATGAAGCGACGTAATACTCAGCTTTTGTTCGAGTGTGTATACATATGCAAAATCTTCGTCCTATAAGTATGCAAAGACTTCATTTGCGAAATGAGAGTTTCAAAATATTATTTTTTAAATACTTGTTATGTACTTGCTTCTAGTAAATCAATAGATTAAAAAAATATTTTTATTATAGAACCCTTTACAGAGTATTATCCTGCCGGTTGCGGTCGACTGTAGCTTTTTACACTCTGTACAGGGATATATTAGTTTTGTGCAAAAAGTATGTAACGGGCAAAAGGAAGCATCACCCCATAAAGTATATATATTCTTGATCAGTAACAACATCCGAGTCGATTGAGCCATTTTCGTCTGCTGTCCGTCCGTCTGTCCGTCTATATGAACGGGTCGATCTCAGCAATTATAAGAGCTAGAGACTATAAATTAGACAAGAAAATTCCTTTATACCACAATCAAATTTATTTTCAATTTTAAATAGCTCCCCATTTCTATCGCAAAACGAAGAAAACCAATATTGGCCACATTTTTTCAACGT
>JAEIFK010000485.1:200000-203168 GCA_018901825.1 Drosophila funebris | reverse complement strand
AACGCCTAACCTCAACAAGTAGCAGCGTAACTCGATGGCAACGCGAGATATAGAAGAAGAAGAGTCGAACGAGGAGATCGTCTGGAGTATAAGAAGTAGGAGTAGGAGTTGAGTAGTCGCAGAAGAGTTTTAGAAGTCGCAGCAGAGTGTACAAGTTGAATGCACAAGCTGAAGTCGTAAAAGCTGAAGAAAGAAGTCGCAAGCTGGAGTAGAAAAACGTCGTCGAAAAGTTGTAAAGCTGAGTCAAGTTGTTAGCGAAAGTTGTCTACGAAGGATTGAATGCAGTTGACGAAAATTGGATGCTGCTCATCTTCATTATATATTTCACATTAATATTCAATTACACTGTTACATTTAATAAACATTCTACATTTGGGGGCTCAACCGTTTGGATCGCATATTGGAGCGTGAGGAAGACTCAACCGTTTGGGAATCAGGAAGATTCAACCGTTTGGTTTGGATCGCATATTGGAGCTTGAGGGAAGATTCAATGGCCAAATCCACTAAAACAGTGCGAATTGTAAGATTGTGAAATTACATTAATAATTGCGTCATTTGTCGAAAAGAAGCACGAAAGAATGTACAAAGAGGAACAAAAGAGAAAAGCACGGAGCGCAGTAACACGCAGCGTATGTGAACTACCCGCCAGAGGTACAGAAAATAACGAAGAAGGAATAGACAGAATACAATTAAGAAGTGAATTACGCAGTAGCACTAAAGCTGAAAGTCAAAGTTATATAGAAAAGATGCAAGAAGAAAATAATAGAAGTCTGCAACAAATAATTTCATTTGCTTACTTTAAAAATTCATGCCGATGAAATCTCGCAGAAAGAGCCGAAAATTTCAGCAGAAAATTTTCATAAAATTGTTCCGGACTTTGAGGGCGATAATATACCAGTCGAGCAGTGGTTTACTAATTTCGAGCAGAATGCAGACGCTTTATGAACTCACCGACGAAAACAGAGATATGTACAAGCTCGCGGAAAAATGTGAAATTAGCTAAATTGTGCTTGGAATCCGTTGTTGTGAATAACTATGATGATTTAAAAAAGCGTCCTAATAGCCGAATTTAAGCGTACGCTAAGAAGTGCCGATGTACACACAAAACTGAATGAGACAAAGATGAAAAAAAGATGAGAATTTTCTAGAATATGTGTTGAATATGAAGAAAATAGCTGCGCAAGGAAATGGAGATGAAGAGTCCGTTATTGGCTATATAGTTGATGGTTTGGATGTTAAAACGGAATACAAATTTGGATTGTATGGATGCAAGACTTATCAAGAGCTGAAAGAAAAAATTTGACACATATGAACGTAAATGTGGAAACGAGAAGCAGAATAAAACCTACAGTGGTGGCAAGAAACATATGCCTATTGCGAAAAGTATACGTTGCTTTAATTGTGGTTCAACCGATCACATAAGAAAAGGACTGTAAAGCTGAAACAAAGTGTTTTAAATGCGAAGGCGTGGGACATATTTCCAAAAACTGTCGACAAGCTATACAGAATGTCAACGTTGTGAAAGATGACAAGCGCCTTAAAATAGTTGTGTTGAATGGCATTGAAGTAGCATGCTTAGTCGATACGGGATCGGATGTGACAATCATTCGTCAGTGCGTCTTCAAGAAGATGTCCAATGTTACGCTGGAGAAGTGCTATTCTATTTTGCGTGGCTTGGGAAACAGCAAGACTCAACCGTTGGGTATGTTTGTTGGCATCGTAGACATAGACGGTTTGAAAACGGAGCAGAAATTTGTGGTTGTTCCCGACAACAATATTGAGAATGACGGCCTGCTGGGATTCGACTTTGCATCGAAGTTTTGTGTAACGCTGAATAAAGGAGAATTCACTTTTTCAAAGGTTGTAGCGCGGCCAGACAGCGCTGAACCAAATGAGCTAAGTATTTATAATATCGTTGAGGATGGAAATAATATAAATGCTCCCCCGCAGTTTATGTCATTGATCAAGTCGGTCATTTCTGGGTACAAGACATCTGAATCACCTATTGAATGTCCAGTGCAGATGAAGATTACGCCAGACGGGCAAATGAAGCCATTCCGTCATCAACCAAGTCGTTGTACACCAGTGGAATGCGATGTGGTCAAGCAGCAAGTAGACGATTGGCTACAGGAAGGCATAGTGCGCAAGTCTACATCAAATTTGCAAGCCGAGTTGTGATCGTCAAGAAAAAGATGGCACGAGCAGAGTATGTGTGGATTTTCGACAACTCAACACGATGGTGCTCAAAGACTGCTTCCCCGTACCTGTAATGGATGACATCTTAGAGAAACTACAAGCGGCAAAAGTGTTCGTCGTTATGGACTTGGAGAATAGTTTTCTTCACGTGCCCATTGAAGAGTCTAGCCGAAAGTATACAGCTTTTGTAACTAGAGAAGGCTTGTTCGAATTCTGTCGAGCACCTTACGGATTTTTGCAATTCACCGGCTGTATTTAATCGTTTTGTGAATTTTATTTTCCAAAACTTGATTACCCAAGATGTTATGCAGTTGTACATAGATGACATTATCATTTATGCACAAACGAATGAGGAAGGCATTAGCAAGATGAAAGTAGTTGTGGCAGAAGCAGCAAAGTACAACTTGCGAATTAAATGGAAAAAATGCCATTTTCTTCAGAGCAAGATAAGTTTTTCTGGGACATACAGTCGAAAACGGGAAAATATGGCCAGGACAAGAGAAAACACAAGCAGTACGAAAGTTTGCTAGTCAAAGAATATAAAAGGAGTCCAATCCTTTTTGGGACTCACAGGATTCTTCCGAAAGTTTATCAAGGGTTACGCACAAATCGCTCGTCCGTTAACAGATCTCTTGAAGAAAGATGCAGTTTTCAAGATTGAGACAACTGGAGCTGAACGCCTTGAACATGTTGAAGAATGCCCTGACAGATGAACCTGTGTTACGCTTATACTGCAGAGACGCGCCAACGGAACTTCATACAGATGCGTCGAAGAATGGATTCGGTGCAGTGTTGCTGCAAAATTTCAACGGGAGACAGTATCGTATTTTATTGGAGCAAGAAGTCGTCGCCAAGTGATGAAAGACGCCATAGCTATGTGCTCGAAGTAAAAGCTGCGTATCTTGCAATGGAAAAATTTCGTTATTACCTCCTTGGCATACGTTTTAAGCTGATAACCGACTGTGCCGCTTT